>JAULKM010136650.1:0-18765 GCA_032355605.1 Rubia tinctorum
TAGCTAGAGATGTTGAATTCACTCTAGTAAACTAGTATCAAAGAGGAATAGAAGATTTATCTTCACAACAAGTAGTAGAAAGTGTTGAATAGGTTAATTGTCAATGATAGATAGAAGGCTTGGAAGTATAAGTAAATTTCCCCCAAGACTCCGTAATCCTTGTTTAATCCCGGTTTAGTAATTGTATGCTTTGGTAGCTTAACTCGTCTCTAAATTGTTAATTTAGAAAACCAAACCAACCCCCCCCCCCTTTTTATGTGCTTATATGTGTGTGTGTGTGTGTATTTATGTATCTAGCGTAGTTTTTACCATTTTATGAGCAAACACTTGAGAATAACCCTTGTCTCTGTGGACGATCCCAACTTGCCATACTATCTACTTAATTATATATAGTAAGTAAAAGGGCTTAAAAATAGAAACTTTGAGAGGTACGGCGATGACCTCCCAATAAGTGAGGGAGAGAGAAACCATGAAACAAATACATATACTTCCACCTTAATAACCTCTCACATGGGATAAACTTCGCTAATATTGAGGCCGCCTTTGGTTGGGATATCCAGTATATTCTGGAGCACTTTGAGCCAAAGGCCCCGCGATCTGCAGAGAGTATGAGGATATTTCCTTCTGGAACACTATGACGAGGAGGATCAGAGATATTAGGGAAGAGAACCACATCATCATCCATCAAGCCCCCCGCTATGTGCACTATTTTTGGCACCTACCCTATTATATCTGGTTGAGCCAAAAAATGTGCAACATGTATGGATTTTGTACTGGTTTGTGGGAAGGAAAGTTTATCCAAGAGGAAATCAAGGCACAATGAGGTGACATATCCATGGGAGGCATGATCACTCTGTTGGCGTAACACTTAGAGACCCCCACTCCACATGACTTTAGCACTTGGTCAGGGGGGACTCATACTTCCTCAGCCTAAGGAAGCATCAGGAGCTTTCTATAATATATTGAGAGTTTTCCATTGGCTTTGTGGGAGGAGTAATATTACCTTCATGATACTTCCTCAACCCCAGCGAACGAAGATGGAATTGAAACGCTTCTGGCGGACTTGGCCATTGAGTTGAACGCGTCATGCCACTAAGCATTTTTGTGCAAGAGGTAAGGAAGACTGCACCAACACCAATCCCGAGCAAGGAGGATGCCCTTACATTTATCATGCACACTCTCCTTCCCCACTTCTAAATGCGCCTATGCATGACGAAATTCCTCCACCCCCTCTAGCCTTCTACAATCAGTTGATGCACACATTTAAGACTGACTTCCACGGAAAGGACAAACTCGTGTTGGAGCACAACCTCTTCACCTCCTGCAGCCTCATTAAATAGATATGGATATTAATCATCTCTCATCCCGGGTGTTTTAGATGTGACCCATATAGGTGGTGCCTTAGGCCAGACCTGGAGGCGGAGCGACGTAGGGAGTAGCTTAGGAGTAATGTGGAGTGGATGGCCAGTATCAACAGCTCCATGGTGGAGATCTCTCTAGAGATGGCGGTTCTCCTTCACAGTTTTGATCGTGAGTCATTATACTTCTCTTTGAATTTTATTGATTTTTTCCTTTGATGTTACATTGAGGGCAATGTAAGATTTTAAGTTAGATGAGGGGTTTAATAACTTACTTACATGTACACTTGCATGCTTGTTAATAAATTTTTTTGGAAAAACATGATAAAAATGAAAACAAATGAAAAGTTGAAAATAAAAATATTTTTAAAAAATCAGTCCCGCTAAGTTGAAAATTTGATAGGGCAAGTTAAGCAACATTAGGGGTCCAGATAGGTCGAAAACAAGAAAGGGAAGCCTAGGTAAAAATGAGTGGCTAAATGTGAGTGAGGTGTGAGCCAAAAGAAATATGATGTGTGACGAGGATACCCCCAAAAGGGCTCCTACACTAGTGCAAAACCTTCGATAGGCACCAATCAAAAGAAGATTTTGAAGAACCGCCTTTGATTGAGATCTGAATGAGGTTCCAAACTTGGAACTGATTTTGATTCCATTAAAGGTGGTTCAAATTTGATCAAAGGCGGTTCTGTTGTAGAACCTTTTTAATTGGGAGACATTTTAACCCACTATATAACAAAATTTTAGGGTTTTTCACCCCTTATCCATTTTCAATATGATCCTCTCTATTATCCCACAATCACAAAATTACTCTTCTCCCTCTTGCTCACCCTTGTGCTCATCCAAAATCAACACCCCCCTACAACCCCTCTCCCACTTTTTGAACACCTACCTACGATATCCCCTCTCCAGCGCCACCCTCATCTACGCCATCCCTTCTCCAGTGCCACCCCCACCTGTGTCATCCCCCCTCCAGTGCCACTGCGCCAATGTGTTCGCTCCAACACTGTCGCGGGTCTCCAGTCGCGTTTCTCCAGTGCTGCCACGGGTCTTCAGCATTGCCGCACGCTTACACCGGAATAACCATAACTCTATCTTTTCTTCTCTCCAATATTTCTCCTCCGCCGCATTGGATGTGTCTCCTCCATCGTCGTCGCATCCATTACGCGTTCTGCTCCTCCGCACTGGAAAAGTCAATTTCTTATTTCTCTGTAAACATATCTGCATCTAGCTTGTATTGTTGTTTATTGATTTTTTTTTTGCAATAGGTTGTATAATTTTTTTTATTAAGCCTCAAAACTATTTCCCTTTGTTGTCAGATCTGTTTCTGACGCCAGCTGCCGGAAACCTAGGTTTTCGGCAGCCTTTTTTTGAGACCTCAAAAATAGTTTTTGAATTCGGAACCTATTTCGGACCCAATAGAAGGCGGTTTGCTGGTTTAGAAAAACATACTTTAATATGCCCTTTCTCCACTAGTGCTAGATAAAATGAGAGAAAGAGAGAAAATAAAAAGAAAAATCTATGAATCTACTCATTTACTGGCATGAGAGTCATTAGTTTGCGATAAAAATATGGATGAACTGGGTAGTCTAACATCATAGGATTTCTTGTGGTTGTGGGACTTAGGCCATGTGCAGTGGTAGAAAGCGCTATTGGTTTCTTACCAATTATATATATTATTTTTCTCAATCTCTCTCTTCCAACTCATTCTAAGAGACCACTTAAGAGACCGCTTTTTTTCCTCCACAGTGATAAGAGACCACTCTGCACTATTTATGGAGCCCACTTTATTTTCTCTATCCTACTAATTAATTTTATTACTAACATTTAATCTAAATAAATTTAGGCACCCAAAATAAGTTGAATGTCAAATTTAAGAATACATTATAATATTTGAAATGAATTTTGTTTTCCAAAAATGATTAAATAATTAATGTGTTTGGTTATTTTTTAAATCACATTTCATTGTTGAAAAAAATCGAATTTAGGTGGTAATTTTTTCCCGGAAAAAGGTTAATAATGAATGATAAAAGAAAAAATTGACCGGAATTTTGAATACAAAAGTCCATTTCTAACGTTGGGTCAGTTGACTGACGTTGGGAAAATGGGTAAATTTGACCGAAAGGGAAAATGGCCCACTGCCGTTGGATTAGTTCTTGGCTGACAAGCTGGGCTATTGCCCGGCCTCTTAGCAAGAGGCTCTTGAGTGGTCTCTTGTTAAGAGATCACTCTAGAGACCCCCACTGTGGGGATTTTCGGTCTCTAGAGTGGTCTCTTAAAATTAAGAGACCACCACTTCACATGCCCTTAGCGGGAAAATGAAGTAGGGGACGTGAAATCTTAATTTTTTGTATACTTCATTTTAGGTTGATATATTGGTATGAAATGAATTATACGTGTGAAATTTTGATATGGGTTTGACTTCATTTTGTGCCATTGGATTTTGGGATGATCAATTCAGAACACGGACATGATTTATGGGCATTAGTTAATTGATAGGTGAAAGGTTTGGGTAGAATTAGGAATTAGGGTTTTGGTGTGAAAGTTTTTATTTGATCTTTGATTTTGGGATTTATGATAGTGTGAGTTTTGTGAGGTGTTGAATGGGGGAATATTAGGGTTAGGAAGTGAATATGTAAATCTCTTTGTGTTCTTGAACTTTTTCTTACTTGAGGACGAGTAAGGTTCAAGCGTTAGGAGGCTTGATGTGTTCATTTTATTTAGTAGTTTTAGGATATTTTGGACTAACTTTTGTGTACTTTTTTCTTTAGATCTTGATTTTTGCCTTCAAATTCTATTAGGAGGGTAAGAGCAACTTTTTCACTCTTATTACTTTTCTAGGGAAATTTGTGAGACAAGGCAAACAATATGAAGATTTGAAGACACTATTTTAAGGTTTGAAGGTTTGAACACATGAAGATGAGGCTTGAATATGAAGGCTACACTTAGACAAGAGACATGAAGTTTCAAGATGTAGCTTTTGTACCTATCGCAACCAGTGGAAAACATGTCACTGCTCACAATGGCATCTGTCGTGAGGTGCTGGGATCCACCCATGGCTCACGACAACCTTGCTGCAAGTGGCATATTTTATAGAGAAAATGATTTTGGTTGCCCTTTAACTATCACGATCGTCCACCTTTAGCCCTCTATTTTTTCCAACACTATTGGCCCCTCAACTTGCAGAACCGTTGATTCATGGCCCCTTTTGAATACTTTTAGCCCCTTAACTATCTCAAAATCCAGTTCAATTGCTCATTCAAGGGCCAAAAGTGGTCAAAAATTTAGACCACGAAGGTGGATAATCGTGATAGTTAAGGGGTCACCGAAGTCATTTTCTTTATTTTATAATTGCTCTTGTATTATAAATAACACTTTCATCCTCTCATTTCCTATCTTCTTCTTCTCGTAACTTTTCTTTTCAAAACCATAGTTTGTGTTTTTTTTCATCTATTTTCATCTTTGTTACTTTTTGATTTGCCTATGGATATTTGTATGAACTCTTATAGCTAAACTATCTCTTGGGAGAAATTGATTGAGTCTTCCAAGCCCATGTAGTGAGAAGCTCTATTTTCTCATTTATGATGTTTTGATCGTTTTGCATTTATTGTGAAATTAATGTGGTTGTTTACTTCATTTATTAGATGGGATGTTTAGAATATGAAATATTTATATGATCACATGTTAGGAGTTAAGGAATTGTATAATTTCTTCCCTTTTGGCAAGAAGATGGAATTAGAACCTCTTGCTATGTAGATGATGTGTATATTTCTAGATGAATGTCATAATGTCGATCTTTCTCATTTTTATCATAAGGTATCACTAAAGGAAAATTCTTGAATGTTGATCTTTCTAGGTTAACCCTAATGAATGCATTATTTGGTTAAATGACTAGGCATTTGGTAGAATGTTTGTAGTTGTTATCAAATATATTGGTTCTTTGTGTATGATGTCATTGATTAAATACCTTTATGCATCATTTGTCTAAAGTGATCATTCATGAGATTTACAAATAGTCGTTGAACGCTTTTTGTGAATTGCTCTTAAGAAGAAGGAATGTTTATCTTCAAATGGAAGTTGTAGCATTCACAATAGGTAATCAAGATGAATAAATGAGTGGTTGCTTGTATGATCTATAAGAGGTTTGGAAGTGGAAATCAATCGTGCCCGAGACTTTGTCATTTGTGTTTTTATCCTTTTTTCTTAGTTTGTTGCATGATTAGCATAATTACTTTATATGCTAGTTGTCTTGTTTTTCATTTCATAAATTATAAAAATCAAACCAAAACTCCCTCTCTCTAATTGCTTATATATATATATATAATATGTATGTATGTATGTATGTGCTATTATCCACACTCATATGCATGAACGCTTAGGAAAATTTCTATTTTTTGTGGACGACCCCAATTTTTCACTATCTATTTAATTTTATTTATGAAGAATTTATGCTTATAAATTGTATATTAGAGATGTACAATGCCCGACCTCCCAATGAACTATCGAGAGATTAATAATTACACTCAGTGAATTGGCAACCCTTGAATTCAACGTTTTTTATCAAGTAAGAAAATTTTACAGTGACGAAACATTATTCCATACTTACTTGAGGTGAAAATATTAAAAATTCAGTTAAGAAAAATAAATTAAGAAAAAATATTTTAATACATTTTGAGATAAACATATTTTTAATACATAGGGCGAACGACTTGGGAGGCTCCTGAACTCCTTCCATCGTCCCCTTTTAGCCCCTTATCTTTTTTTTTGAATAATTTTTACCTCTCAATTAACAAAATTGTTAAATCGTGGCCCTTCCTTCTGGTCAAAATGTTAACTTCAATCAAAAGCGTTAAATTAGAGGGTAAACTAGTAATTTCACATTTCCTTTTCCTTTTATCATTTTTTATTTTTATTTTCTCATTTTCCTTTATTTATTTTCCTTTTTATTTTTTCTCCTTTTCCATCATTTTCTCCTTTTCTCCTCTGCTTTTTTTCTCCCGCCGCAGTCTACTTCTTTTCTCCTATTCTCCGATTTTAGCAGCGCCGCCCTGCTCTCCTTTTCTTCCCCCGATTCGAGCTGCGTGCGAATGGGATGGATGGTGGCAGGCTAGGACAGCAGTGGTGAGGGCTGGGATGGGTGGAGGCCAGCGCTGGGATTGGTGGTGGTGGACGGTGTTACCCTAAACCCAAATGAAAAGCCCCTGGTACCGTCTTCTTCTTTCGTAAGTTGAGGGGTCAAAGTGTTCATGAAAGTGGCCAATTTTTTTTATTAAGAAGGAAGTAGAAATTTTTAAAAAATGTCTTACATTTTCATTCGTTTTCCCTCGAGGATTGCTTTTTTCAGAGGACTATGCCACAAATTAACAAGCGGGTGCGACTGGCAAGAGTCAGTCCCACCGACAATAATGAGTCTGCAAATTTGGAATTGCTGAGGGTTGTCGTACCCTCGTGCAATCAGGAATCTACGAGATCTTTCCATAAAAAACTCTCTGCATAGTTTTTTTTCAAAAACTTAATGTTCTTCAGTTAAAATGTTTCATTGAATAATTGTTGACTCGAATGAAAATTCAGGGGGGCTTTCCTTGCTATGGAGTAATGACATAGATGTTTCAATTTTGAACTATTGTTTTAACTTTATTGACTTTAAGGTTAAAGATCCATCCACTGATTGATCTGGCGTTGTACAAGAGTATACAGTGAGCTAGAAACTAACAACCAGTGTCTCTTCTAGCAAAATTACCCCGCACTAATTAATAACCTTAATCTACCATGGTTATGCATTGGAGACTTCAATGAAATTCTTCACCAAAGGGAATTCCAAAGTTCTAAAAGCCGACCTCTATAACGAATTATTGATTTTAGATTGGCCCTAAGCCAATGTAACAAAACTGATTTGGGATATGAGGGATACATATTTACATGGTTTCAAAATTGGAAAAACCCTCGCACAGTTAAGGCAATGTTAGATAGAGCGGTAACAACACTGAGTTAGCAAAGAGCTTTTCCCGCCTCAACTCTAACTCACTTATTTAGTCACCAATCTGACCATGTACCTATATTTCTATGCATAAGCTCGCAATCTAGAGATGCTTCATCGCTACCACGACGCCGACCTTTTGGATTTGAAAACTATTGGACATAATCACCGAGGTGTTAGGACATTGTGCGAAACACTTGGAATAGAATGACTACAGATCTTCCAACGCTATAAATAATGCTTGTAAAGATTATTCTTATGGGCCAAATCGAAAATAAAAAAAATAGCATAAGAAAAAGGAACCGATTTCTAAACAATTACACATTCTTCAACAAGTACTCGTTACCTCAGAAACCTAACAACAAATGGTGATACTCAAATAAAATTTAGAGTATCAGTTGGACATAGAGGAAGGGAAATGGAAATAAAGGGCTAAACAACACTTGTTATAAAAAAGGGATAGGAACACGGGCTTCTTCCAGGCTTTTTCCAACAAGAGAAAAGAGAGAAACACCATTTATGGTCTTAAGGATATGCAAGGGAAATGGTGCACGCAAGAGTAGGATATGGAAAACATCATCTCCGGTCACTTTCATGACATTTTGAGAGTACAAATCCATCATTATCTTCTATCGATGAGTTGACATCCAAAGTGACTCCAGGATTCACACAAGATATGAATTACAAGTTTAAAAGGGCGTACACTTAAGGAGAAATAATTCAAGCACTCAAGAACATGGCTCCAAACAAAGATCTCGATCCTGATGGTGTTTTTAAAAAAAATGGAATGTTGGGGGGGAGGAGGGGGGACCAGGTTACATATGAAGCACTACAATATTTGAATGGAAATAAATTAATGCAACCCATAAATGATACCAATGTAGTGCTCATTCAAAAATTCAAGAAACCAACTGACATAACATAGTTCATACCTATTAGTTTATGCAATGTGGCAGAATAAATGTATCAAAATTCATATCGAATAGACTTAATGAGGTTTTAGACACGATCATCTCAAGCCACCAAAGTGCCTTTGTAAAAAATTGGCGGATTACGGACTTGTTAATTCCACGTGAGATTTATCACTATATCAAGGGACGAAAAACATGGTGTATGGGTTCTATGTCCATCAAACTAGATGTGAGCAAAGCTTTCAAAAGAATTGAATGGCCCTTCCTCCTAAAGATTTTCACAAGAATAGGTTTTGATCCCACTTTCGCCAGGATAATTGAAAATCGTATTTTGACATTGAAGTTCTCTTTTATGCTTAACGAAAAATCAATTATGAAGGATAATACCCTCTAGAGGATTACGACAAGGTGATGCACTATCCTTTTATTTGTTTATCATCTGCGGTGAGGTATTCTCCTAAGTGTTGCAGGAAGCTGTCCGAAGAAAGGATCTTCACGGGTTAAAGATATCTAGGTCTGCACCAACAATATCTCATCTCTTATTTGCTAATGATACACTAATATTAGGGGAAGTTACCACACAAGGAGTGACCAAATTAAGGGACATTATGAAGACCTTTGATTTAGTTTCTGGATAGAAGATTAAATTTGACAAATTCTATTATGTTTAGCCAACGACAGAATGTTTAGTTGGACATAGTCACCGAGATAGATGGACTTGGCAACCGATGACCAACAGTAGGTACACTTTCAAACAAGGATATAACTTGAGAATTAATTCTCCACTTTATTCCTATACAGGACATATGCCCAACAACAGCTCGAACCCCTCTCCACATTGGAAGTAGATCTAAAACCTGAGGGCTCCGCCAAAAACAAAGCGCTTCATATAGAGACTGTGTAAGAATAAACTGCCATCAAAATATAATCTTTGCCAAAGACACTCGAGGCATGAGACCACATGCTTGACATGCTAATGTAAATACACATCTCTGACCTATATATTCTTCCATTGCCATGTAGTCCACCAAATCCGTTTCGCTGTAGATTTACATGAGATGGTATGTAGATACCAGCAGCCAAGTACAAAACTATGGACACAAGAGGTTATACTGAAACTAACCAGTGGATTTTACAACTACGATACTATGCCAGTTATGGGACTATCGAAATAAACTACTTCGTGAAGAGCAACACGCCCTCTAACCTTAACATTGTGTTCTATATGCTAGCAAGAAACTAGAAATCCACGAAAGGAAAAAGGACATCTACAAGGGCACAACCTTGTCCAAACCATAGACACCCTAACAATGAACACTTTGTACTTTGACGCTGCAACATCTAGCGAGAATCCCTACTTTAGATTGTTCATAAGAGGCTCAAACAGGGATTGGATAATACAGAAAAGCACACATGCTATCCTTTTACATACATTGCTAAACACGTGGAAGTTCTATCTATGAGGTTAGGACTACAATCATCTTTGGACAAATGTCTATAAATTTAGCAAGTTCAAGAAGAAGCGCAAATCGTTGTCAATGCGACTAATAACCAGAACGAAAACCTATATGATTTTGTTCTAAATATAAGTGATGTCTAAGATTAACATAACCTCACCTTTGTCCAAAAGTAGTTTGGATCAAAAGACTAGACAATGTAATAGCTTTGACACTGGCTACCTATGCCAAACAATTTGGATACTACGTCTGTCGATGGGTGATGTGTTCATTTTATGTTGATATTTTAGGAAATTTTTTACTCACTTTCGTATACTTTTGTACTCTAGATCTTGTATTTTGTCTTGAAATTCTCTTACGAGAGTTAAGAGCGACTTTTGCGCTCTTATTATTATTCTAGGGAATTTTGTGTGACAAGGTAATCATATGAAGATTTGATGAATTTGAAGACTATCTCTTAGAGATTGAAGAGTTGAAGAATTGAATATAAAAGAAGTGAAGAATTGAATATAGGCTAGAAAATGGAATATTAGAAGAGGCGGCTTCACCTATCGCGAGTCACGACGGCCCTGCCGTGGGTCTCGGCGCTTGCTGCCAAGTGGCTTACTTATACATTTTTCTTGTACTATAAATACCAACTTGTATCCTCTCATTTACATCTTCTTCTTCCCTGGCTTTTCCCCCTTTCGAACCATAGTTTCCCTTTGTTTTTAAAAAATATATATTTTCATCTTTGTTTATGTTGGATTTTCTTTTGAATATTAGTATGACTTTGAGTAGTTAAGAGCATCCATAATTGTAGTGGACTTAAGTAGCACTTCTAAGTGCACATCATGAATTTTGTTAAAAATTAGATAAAAACCAACTATCAACAATGGATATCCTTAAATAATCCCTTCTTAAACATTTTTTTCATTTTAAATTATAATTAATTGAATATACAAAATTAAGTGTCAATTACTAATTGATTGATAATGCACAAATAAAGAGGTATCAACTCCTTAATGAGCAACTCCTTATTAAGGAGTGCTTCTTAAAATTCCACAATGGTTCTCCTTAAATAAGGAGTGCTCATTATTAAGAAAAGTGGGATTAAAGAGTTACCATTTGTGGATGCCCTAAATTATCACTTGGGAGAATGATTGAAACTTCCAAACTCATGTAGTGAGAATATCTAATTCACTCTTTCCTGCACATTTTTTTCTTAGCATTTATTGTGTCATTAATGTTGATGCTTACTTCATTTATGATATGGGTTGTTTGAGAATATGAAGTGTTTGTATGATTAAATGCTACAGTGTTAGGAAAGTATACAATTTTCTTATCTCTTTGGCATGAAAATTCAAAACGTGGAGTTAGAACTTCTGGTTGGGTAAATGATGTATTCTTGCTAGACGAGTTTGATTTGCCACTATCTAGTTAGTTGTATTTAGAAAGCACTTTAAGACTATAAATTGTATTTTTTAGAGGTACGGCGACGGCAGATGAAGTACCATTCTTTGATAATGAATGAAATCCTTTTATCCTTTAAAATTATATATACTCCCCCATCCCATTAAAATTTGTTTAATTGTTTTTTCAAAGTCAAATTTTATGAACTTTGACACTAAATTTCAACTAATATACATATATATATATATTTAAAATTAAAATTAAAATATCATGTGACGTATTGTTAGATTTATTTCAACATCTATTTTTTAAATATTAATTTTTTATGCGAATTATTATATGTAACTAGAGATAAACGATAAAACGTAATCATTCAAAACAGTGAAAAAGTAATAAAATATTTTTTAGTGGGAAACAGGGAAGAGTACTCCCTCTGTTTCTCTATTTACGACACCATAGATATAAGTGATTGGATTTAGGTGAAGAAATTTGTGGATGAAATTGAATGTATAAAGTAAAAAGTAGAATGAGTAATTGAAATTGAAAGAATTTTTGTAAAAATGGAAAGTTTATCATTTAAAAAAAATTCCAATAAGATAAGTGTGACACAAATAAATAAATGGAAGAAGTATATAGTATTCCATCTGGGCATAATATATTGGTATAAAAGCAATGAACACACTTTTTTTAAAAGTAAAATTGATGGAAGAAATTGTATTGGGCGAGTAAAAAGTAAATTGAGTGGATGAAAACAATCTTAATTTTACCAAAAAAAAAGGAAAGTGTACCAATATTTAAAGATGGGAGAGAGTATGAATCAACGTTACACGTGGAGTAATAATAATCGCGCATGGTAGTTGTCTAATTGACGGCCCCGCTAATCGCTATATGACCAACCGACCACATGGCACATGCCACTCCCCCAAACCCATTCCAACTCCGTACATAATGACTTAACCCCAAACAACTCCATGGCACCTTCACCTAAAACCATCCCATTAAACTACAGTGGTAAACCCCATCCTTGCACAAGTCACAAGTACACTTCTGCTTCCATCCATCATCCATGTGAGGACAGTAACACTTGTACTTACACTTGTATGAGTAAATAGTATTTATTGAAGTAATAATATGTACTACTGGACTACTAGTACAACTTGGTACTGAAGTCGTCACTAATTAAACATGCTGATTATGTAGGCAAGAGAGCATATCCCAAGTAGTTTTCTACTTCTCGTAGAACCATTCATGTACATACGGATTATACCACGTTGCTTTGTCACCACCCAATATATGGAATATCCATTATGTTACTCCTCCTACTAATTTATCAACAAATCTTACATCCTCGGAGCTATCAAAATAGTGACGGAAACTGAAATAACCACCTTATAACCAACTAATTCATTAAATTGAAGGATTAATCGAGTTTAAAAGTGAGTCAGGCACCGACCCAAAAACAGCCGGAACAACTGGACAGATTACGACACCGTGTTTGGCCGGACACACGAAATCAAACTGTCTAGCTACAGTAGTGTATATCGATATGACACAGGAAATTCAAAAAACAACACAAGCAAACGCAGCACACTGAGTAATAGGGGGGCTACACACATATATATATTCTCTATATTTCTTTCAGTTACACACATTCTCGTACATTAAAAAGTAAAAAACAACAATAACCCATGGCCATGGCCATGGGGGCTCAATTCAAAAGCTTCTGGAAAAGAGAGAAAAAAACGCTAACCAGAACTACAGCCAGTTATATGCTGCTAAGCACACGATACATGGATTCAAGCCCAAGCAAACCACAAACCAAAAGGGGAAAATGTAGGGGGGAAAGGATGGATATGAAGTTATAATACATTTTTTTACATAGAAAATTCAGCAACCCAATCTACCTCCCTTGTGGATCTTGTCACTATTGATTTTTTTCCCTCGGTCAAGCTATATATAGATATAGATAAAATATATAGGAGTAGATATAATTATGAGTTAAAAGGACTATACTAAAGGAGGGAAATTAAGGGAGTGATCATGATCATGATCGGACCACTGGTTCTGACCCCAGTAAGTTTGATCAACGGCCCCTGTGAAATCAAACAGCCCTTGTTCCCCTCCACCGCCGCCATCGTCGTCCATTTGCCAGTCCAAACCGGAGAGCCCACCGGTCTGATCTAAGTACCTACCGCAGCTGATCTGCTCCTCCGTCTTCAGTTCACCACCGCCGAGCAACTGGGTCGGGTTCTGATGATCCTGCCCACTCGGCTGCAACCCGAACCCGGAAATGTCGGCCATGCTAGTACTGAAACTCAGCATACCCGGATCGTTTGATGACGTCATCAGACTCGTAAAGCTCCTCATCTCCGAGAACATCTGTCCCTCCGATGTACCGATCGGATCAATCAGCGGTTGGGGTTGATCCAGAATGTACCGCGAGTCCGACGAGAAATTGAGCAGCTTCCCAGCTGAATCCGACGCCGACGCTGAACCCACCTCGCCGGTGATGATTAAGGCGGAGGCTTTCTTAGCCGCGGTGGTGGTGGCGGTGAGGCTGGAGCTCTCACTGCTGGAATGGGAGTTGGAGTTGCAGACTAGAGCAAGATCAGAGGAGGAGGGTGCTGTGTTCTTGGGCTTGGAGGAGCGCTTGGTCTTCCTGCAGCCGCCGCCGACAGGGACGTTGCGGAGGACGCCGCCCTTGGTCCAGTAGCGGCGGCAGCCCTTGCAGAAGTAGCGGGGCTGGGAGAGGTTGTAGTTGTTGTAGTAGCAAAACTTGGTGTTGAGGGATTCACAACGGGGACACTTGAGGGCTTGCTGGTGGTGGTGGGCGGGGCGTAACCTCCTGCCTTCACCGGCGCCGCTACCGCCGACGAACAGCCGCCCTCCTTCCTCGGCGATTGCTTGTGTATCTTGCATTTGTGGGAAGGGATAGAATTTCGAAGGGAGGGGAAATTATTGGAGAGAAGAGGAGGAGGAGGAGGAGGAGGAGAGAGGATTCACATTTGCCGACTGGCGTAGGGAAAGGGAATGAAGAAAGATATTGTGATATTGGAAGGTTGTGTGGATTGTGGCTGCTGCAGCAGCAAGACTGATGCTGCACATGCGCTTAGTGTATTCTGACAAATATCCTTTGCATATCTACTCTCCACTCTTAACTTTAGTTTCTCCCGTTTAACAAATAACCCTTCATCAATTAGTATTAGGCACTATCCACTTTAGTTTATTTCAACTATTCCCTCTTGTCCCAAAATGTTAGCATCAAACACAAAATGTTAGCATCAAGTGGGTATAAATTTTCTTAAAAAATAAAATAGTTGGATAAAATTATATTAGTAGAGTAAACAATAAATTTAGTTAAAGAAAATAATTTAGAATTTATTAAAAGAAAAAGGTACAAATATAAAAGGACCATCCAAAAAATGGAAAAGTACCAATATAAAAAATTGGAGGGGGTACCTTGCTCATTTCTGAGCTATTTTTTAGTTCAATTCATTTTAATTTTAATAAATCTTGCTCAGTTCAATTTAGATCGGATCTCCTTTACTCCAATAAACTGAGTTCAGCTCCAATAATTTTAGTTAAACTCCAATAATTTAATCTCAACCCTCTTCAACTCTAATAAATTCAACTCAGATCCAATAAATTCAACTTAGATCCAATAAATTCAACCCGGCTTTGATAAATTCATATCCAATAAATTCAACCCGTTTAAATTCTTTTTAATTCCAATTGTTCTAAAATTTATTTTAAATATTAAGTTTATAGTAAATGTTATTTATATTGGAATGTTATTATTATTATTATTATATTAATTTTATAAATATATTGGAGTATATTTATTGTGATTATGAAAGGCATATTCCTTCTGTCCCAGATCAATTTGTACATCAATCATTATTATATTGTTTAAAAAACAAGTTTAATTGTTAATATGTTTAAAAACGTATATAGTAACGGCTGATAAAAGTTGATATTTATAAACTACTTGTTATACCAATAAATATTACATATGATAGTATTATTATTCGTATATCTATCTAAATATGGGATAAAACTTTGATAGAAAATAGTGTCTAAAAGGTGGAACGAAGAGGTACATATTATAAATGTTAACTTTTAGTTCAACTAAATCATTTCCTTTAAGGTATTTTCAAGTTTTTTTTAGTTTAGTTTAATTTAATTTAAATCAGTTCAGTTCAGTTCAGTTGAATTTAGTTCAATTCAGTTTAACTAGTTTTATATAAATGCGCCCGTTTAGCACCATTAATAATGTTTTCACTTTGTTAATATGTATTCCAATTTAGTACATTCCTTCAATTTCAGTTCAGTTTAGTTTGATCCATTTGATTTCAATTTGATAAAAATAGTTTGTTAGATTATCAATGTTTTTCATTACGTTTGATTTTGGTTTGATTTAGTCATTTATTTTGGTTCTATTAAATTCAGTTCAGATTAGTTGAATTTAGTTCATTTCAGTTACTTTAATTTGATGAATTGAGTTTGTTTAGATCAATTATTAATTTTTTCACTTTGATTAATTTCTGTTCGATACATGAAATGTAAATTTTCTGAAAATGACTGAATTTCGGGCCTATTATTCAATATATTTTTTAGTTCAGTTCAATACATATAAATAGTAAGAAGTTTAGTTCCTTATATTTATAATTATCTAAAATCGGTTCAATTCATTCATTTCATCTCCAATAAATTAAGCCCAGTTAAATTCAATTCAACTGAATTTAGTTCGTTTCAACAAATCTAATTTTATACAAATGAGCTATAGTTCTATTATTAATGTTTTTCACTAAGTTAAATTTAGTCCAGTTTTATCCATTCTTTTTAATTATGTTGAATTCAATTCAATTTAGTTTAATTAATTTCAAATCGGTGAAAATGATCTTGTTTAGGTTATTATTATTGTTTTTTCACTATGTTTAATTTTGGATAGTTTCAGTCATTTCATTTGGTAGTGTTCAATTTAGTTCAGTTCACTACAAAAAAAAAGTCCAGTAGTGACGCATATTTTGTGACAAGTAAGAAAATGTCACAATATTTGCTCCACCTTCAAGTGTCACTAAAATATTTGTGATACATGCACATGTCACTAAACTGAATTACTACATCAATTCATGTCACAAAATTAGTGACACTTCTAAATTGAACTGCATCTTAAAGCGTCACAGAAAAATATAATGATACTTCAACACGTCACAAAGTTTTAGTGACACGCTGAATAGAGGTACTTCATATTGCGTCACTAATAATTTTAGCGACATTTTTATGTGTAACGGATGCTACAAAAATGCGTCACAACTGGAATAATTTGTTGCAGTGGTTCATTCAAATTTAGTTAAATTAATTTAAATTCAGTTAAATTTAGTTTAACCAATTTTATGAAAATCATGCATATAATAAATGGATATTTTTAGTTCATTTAAGTCATTTCCTTTCATCTTATTTCAATTTTCTTTATTGAGTTCAATTAATTTCATTATTGCATGAAAATCATACAAAGTATGAATGTTCAATTTTAGTTAAATTAATTAGAGTTAAAATAACCCTATATTTTGGTCGAAAGTGCCAATCTAACCTTGTAAAATCTAAAAGTGCAATTCTAACCCTATTATTTGATCGAAAGTGCCAATCTAACCTAAAAGCCTAATTTTTGCGGGAATTCTTTGAACTGCCTATTATAGGCCTGTTTAAAAAAATTAAAAATAGAAAAAATAACTTTATCCCTCAAAATCCCACTCTTCTTCATAAATGGAACTCTGATTAGGTTCCGAGTTCCGAGAGGATCTCATAAGCAGCCTCCTGAACCTGGATAAACCGCTGAGGTGTAAAATTTTGTCGGGACTTCTCATTCCACGAAATGATTTTGTATACATTTCACACCTATTATATGCACACACCTATTACACCTTCTGCGGGGACACATCCGGGTGATACTTCCTAGCCAGCAGCTTATACGCATGCTTTATCTCCAACTGTGAACCCGTCTGCCGAATACTCAGGAGATCATAGGAGCTCGTCTTTTTCGCCACCGCCACTACGACATCCTGGGTGAAAGCTCGAGTGTAGATCGACCCGTAAGTGGGTCCAACTTGGAACCAGACCTGGCTCTCCTGGGCCTGCGAAGAGGCTAGATTGACCGAGAACGGGATTCTGTGAACTGGGTCGGGCCAAATTTGCGAAGGTATGAAAAGGATGATGGTGGATAAGGTTAAAAGGGTTGTTGTGGGATGGTAGTGAATAAGGTTAGCAGAGGGTTAATTGTTGATGAGAACCGGGTCAGTTGTTGTTTAGGGAGGGTTGGGTGAATTATGGGGGTTCTGGGACGTGGATTGGCGACACCTGACTTAGGTACGACGACAAGGGCTACGCTGCGAGTAGAGCGCTGGGTGACTGGAACAGTACCAAATGAGCGAACACCAACGCCATTAGCTGAGATTGACATATCAAACGACGATGTCTTTCCCGTCAAACAGCCGCCCAAAACCCCCATAGACGTGGCCATTGAAATGAAGAAGAAAGAGCAAAATTGAGTGGAGAAAATGGAGGAAGACGAGTAGATAAGAGCGTTGGGGGCGTGTTTGGTGTTTTGGAAAATCGGGAGGCGATGGGCGGCGACGGGTGTGGCGGAGCTAGTTTTGAAGAAGAAGAGTAGGGTAGTATTGTCCCTTAATTTTTAGTTATAAAACTAAGGTTATTTTAGTCTTTTTAACTTAGTCAATGTCAGAAAATGCCAAGTCAATGTCGGAATAGTGCTAAAAGGTTATATCGGCACATTTGATATAAAATTTAGGGTTATAATAGAACTTTCAAATTATACAGGGTTATATTGGCACTTTTAAAAAATAATAGGGTTATATTTGTATTTTACCCAATTACTTAAGTCATTTGCTTTCATCTTATGTCAATTTTATTGAATTTAGTTTAGTTCAACTAATAATATTGCTCCTCACTTGTCTCAATGAGGAGCAAAGACGTGTGAAGGGAGCATGTGGTGGTTCCATAGGGAACAAGACTTCGGGAGCGGCTATGGAACTTTACGAAGGGTTAACCGAAGAGTCTAGAACTTTTAGCTCGAGGTCCGATTTGAGATGGAAAAACCCAAACAACACAAGTGCCCCAACAAACAATGGAAAGCTTGAGGATCAACTAATGGCCCTCACTTCTATAGTGAATTCTTTTATGACTAAGTCTAGAAATACGCCGCAAGTGAAGTCATGTGAAATTTGTTCATCGGCACATCCGACCGGCACTTGCCCTCGTTTTCAAGATTATTATGTCGTGGAGGTGAATGCCATAGGATACCAAGGGTACCGAGGAGGTCATCGTCGTACATGTCAAAAATACTATTTAAAGCCTTTTTTAGCTTACTAACTACAACTAAGTAGATAGTGGCAAGTCGGGATCGTCCACAAAGACAAGGATATTTCCAAGTGTTCGCTCATATAATGGTAAATATTACGCTAGATATAGATATACGCATACATTTAAAGGCACATAAAAGGGGGGTTTGGATTGGTTTTCTAAGTTAACAATTTAAAGACAAGTTACTCTATCAAACCACAAGAATCTACTAATTAAGCAATATAAAATAAAATGATGTTGAACATGAATTACGAGATCTTGGGGGCAATTGACTTCTACTTCCAAGCCTTGTA
>JAULKM010136667.1:0-18764 GCA_032355605.1 Rubia tinctorum
GTGAGGAGTGGGGTACCTAATATATATCCCCCCATTATTATGGGTTTTAAAAAAAGTATGATATCTCTTTCTCATTTCAATTACTAGTATGAAGTGAGTTAGTTTGCTATTTGAACAAAGCCATACAGAAAATGGTTCCCCAAACCCTCACACTTATAATGTGCTTGCTCGATTCCTATTGAAGGAATGTTGAAAATTGTACTTTTAAACATGCAAAGGTTGTGCTTGATAAAATGAATAGTTTGGCTTGTGATCACTCCCTCTTTTGTTCCATGGATGCTTGGACAAGTTTCAATTATTTCTTATGTATATCCTTATGTCGCTGAGAATATGTGCTTGCATGATATTACTTCCATTACACTATTTGACTCTCAATAAGTCAATATGGTGGGGCCTAACTTTGTGCTTGAATATTATTATCTGTTTATATAACACTATAATGGTCTAAAGACCTCATTACGACTCTATGATTAAGAT
Organism: Rubia tinctorum; assembly: GCA_032355605.1. Lineage (NCBI taxonomy): Eukaryota > Viridiplantae > Streptophyta > Magnoliopsida > Gentianales > Rubiaceae > Rubia > Rubia tinctorum. The sequence continues at coordinate 478 of JAULKM010136667.1, forward strand.
TTTGGCATTGTTGATACTGATGTTTTCTCTTATTATCTTCATAGGTTTATCAACCAAACAATATTTTCCCGTCTGAATATCACACTTAAGTCGCTGGACAAAGTTCGACAATTATCAGTACGCTGATAAGAGGAAAGATCCGAGTTAAAATCTGATAAGTGACACTCTTTGTATTGTTTCCAGCCTCATATGCTATGCATTGCTGCTGATGATATGAGTGAAAAGCTGATAAGCGGCACTCTTTGTACTGTTTCCAGTCTCGTATGCTATGCGTTGCGACTGATGATTTGAGTAAAAAGCTGATAAGAGGCACTCTTTGTACTGTTTCCAGCCTCGTATGCTATGTGTTGCGGCTGATGATTTGAGTGAAAAACTGATAAGCGCCACTCTTTGTACTATTTCCAGCTTCGTATGCTATGCGTTGCAGTTAATGATATGAGTGAAAATCTTATAAGCGGCACTCTTTGTACTATTTCTAGCCTCGTAGGCTTTGCATTGCGACTGATGATATCAGTGAAAAGCTGATAAGCGGCACTCTTTGTACTATTTCCAACCTCGTATGCTACGCGTTGCAGCTGATGATTTGAGTGAAAAGTTGATAAGCGGCACTCTTTGTACTGTTTTAGCCTCGTATACTACACGTTGCAGCTGATGATTTGAGTGAAAAGCTTATCAGCGGCACTCTTTGTACTATTTCCAGCTTTGTATGTTACGCGCTACAGCTGATGGTTTGAGTGAAATACTAATATACGACACTCATTGTAATGAATCCAATCTTGTATGCTATGTGTTGCGATGATGATTTGAGTTGTACGCTGATAAGTTGTACCCCTAATATTAATTCCAGTTTAAAGGCCAAGCGATGTAGACGATGACAAGTGGCAGGCTACATGTTGCACATTTTATATTGGTAATTGTACTTCTTATACCGTTACTTCAAATAATAAAATTAAAATGAATTCCATGCGCTACATTCGAGATACCTTTATTTTCAACATTGCACATAAATATGCTCAAGGGTTGAGTAAATAAAATGAAATATACAAAGACGAATATAAATTGTAAATATAATATAAAACTTTGTAAATTAGTATATGGAAACTATAACAAAAAATCAAGGGTCAAAACTTTATGCAGATTATATTGCATGTTATTTCCTGCATTTGAGCTGTTATCACATTTAAATCGTATGCGAAAAGCTGCGATTGTGTTTCATATTACACCGAAACACTGCAATTAGCATTTTATTTGTAGGCACAACACTGCAATTAGTTCTTATATTGTGTGCCAAACATTGCATTTCATTTTTATGAGGTATGCCAAGAGTTTTGTATTGATGGGTTATCAACAAAAAAATAACCAACTCACACTTACGTCAGATATGATAAAGTGAAATAAAAAGCACTCAGTTATTAATTGTAGCTCCAACTCCCCCTCAAGGGCTTCTCAATGAAAAAACTCCAAAGTTAGCTTACGGTTATCTACATGCAATACGCAAATATGATCATCCAATGATTAAGGCTACTTGATTGCTCCTGCCTACGTCAAGCTCGTAAAAGCTAAACAAACAATAAGCTAGGTTCATAAATACAGTCAAGAGAATCAAATGTGCAACAATATTTAATAGCTCCTTGGGGCGATATAAAATGTATTATCTCAATGCGGCCACGATAACTCCAGTTACAACATTTCAAGATAGAAATGGCAAAAAGGAAATAACGATGAAGTCTTTAGGGCCGAGGCGCTATTAGCGATAACTGGTGTCCTTAGAATTGAGGAAGTGTGCCCACGGAAATCACCGCCGAAAGTTAAAGGACACCCTCCTTAACTCCAGATTTATTATTATGGAGTCATACGCCTAGCGCTACATTCAGCTATGAGATTTATAACTATAACATGTATGCTCAGTGTCACATTTAAACAAACAGCTTGCTAAGCTTCATATACCTAGAGTGACATTGTCCCAATCTACGTTGAGTCTAAAACTCCGTAGACTTGACTGAATAAAATTGCTTTTAATGTACATCGATATATAGCATGATATGCTACAATGATAAACTCTCTCAAAGACTTTATGATGGAGCTTTATCGAGAAGTCCACTCCTGAGGTAGGAGTCGTTATTTCCAAGATCTTAAAACAATGTATCATGAGCTTCGATAGTCCCTCACAAGACATTGATCTCTTCCTCGGCATACCTGTTTCACTCTACCATCTCATTGATGCTAGCTTGAAATTTCCTTGCCTCGTATGGTCGGTGACCATTATCACACCAGGATTATAATTCCTCGATGGAATTAATTAAGTCCCTCTTAACCTTCATAACCTCGAGGATGGGTCCTAGTAAAATGATGATGAGACTTCTCTAATGCCACTCTCAGATTCATATGCTGCAAAGGTAACTAAAGGAAATTTATCATTATCGACAAATTCACCTTCAGCTACTCCGTCGGTGTGTTACAAGTTATTTAACAGGCCACCTAATCAGAGAGGTCCATGAGAGATTTCATGGAAGCCAATTAACTATCTGGGCGGTTGCAAAGAAACTTATTCGAGCTGGGCATTACTGGCCCATGATATTGGATGATGATAACAGGTACATTCAGTCTTGCCATTGGGGTTAAAAGTATGCAGTGATCAACTATAACCCTCTGTAGAAGATGACGAACATACGCGATTCATGGATTTTCTACAATTGGGGAGCCAATTTCGTCAAAAATTCTCTTGAAGCATAAGATTTCAAGAGATCCCTATAGCAAGGAAGGAAAATCGCTACGCGCACCCCTCCAAAATTAAAATGAAAGAATAACTATCTTAGAAAACTTAAGTGTTCGTTGGTTTGAAGACCATATATTCACACTTAACTTTTATGGGGGTTTTTGATGATACTCTTATGAAGTTATAATTGGGCCGCAACCCAACTCATTAAATAATAAGTGTTGGATTGGTTTAGCCCTATAGGGTTTAATTATGATTAATCAATATTGTCATTAAATATATTTAATAAGAGTTTGGGTTACATACAATGATAGTTAGGATTCAAGTATTATAAATAGTAAGGTGCGTATTCATTTAAGGGGAATTGTGTCTTTGATATTGTATCGATATACTTTACTGACATTACCATCGGAGAGTTTTCCCCTGAATTATTCTGTGGGCCTTGTTTTGCATGTCACGGTAGTAGATTCGGCGGTGTAATCTAATTGGGCTCGTGACGTATCAGAAGGCGTCGACGTCAAAGTTGCCCCTTATATCTCCACCGTGAGGGAGAGGATTAGGTTTCAAATCCAAACTATTAACTCCTGATTATCATACTTAATCATTGCATGTGTATGTGGTCTTAATGACAAAGTTTTGTGCGAGATGGTCTCGCAGCAAGACCATGGATTGATTTATAAATAACAAAGATTTAATTTAGAATGGGGTATCAATTATAGTTTTCAAACTCTTTAGGGACTGATTTGAAAATGAATTAAATTTGACCATACACTATTCAACATCTGTTCTTCTTCCCCTCATTTTAACCTTTTGTTTCTCTCTCTAAAACCGCTAGTTTTCTCTTTTCCTTTTCCCTTTATCGGTGAAATAGCTCTGTTTTTTCGCTGTGAATATCTACTTTCATCCAATATCATTGCTTAATATGCATCGGATCGTGTTGAATGTTTGGAAATCGGAGCTTTTGGTCCAATTTTTGGAGTTTCATAAATGTTCTTTTGCTAATAGGATTGCTTTTGCATCAGGTAATAAAGACGACCTATCTTTGTGTTTCCGGCCGATAATCTCTAATTTTAGCTGATTTCGTTGTTTAATAAGCATTTTCGTTGGTGAAATCTGAGTTTTCTATTGGATTTTTGCAGTTTTTATTCTGTTCGCTTGGAAGTTGTTATCGCATTTGATTAGGTAATTGCAACGCTGAAGGTTTTTCATATATATGTTGTTTATGAAGTTTTTATTGATGTCGATCATTTTTAACTATATTATTTTTCATATTTATCATATTGTAGATGTCGAAGAAAGGAGGTCGAGTTGAATCTATTAGTTTAGATGAACCTGTGTTGAAAATTGTGAAATCTTACTCCCAGCTTTGGTTCTTCGAAGGTTGCTGTAAAGGAGAAGAAGAATCTCAAGGTTTGTTGTTTCTTTTATGATATTTGGCAGGAATATTTGAATTTATTGCTATATTTATTTATTTATGTTCTTCCAGGTTTTTAAGTGATGTTTTAATGTTTCAATATAATGTTTCAAGGATTTTAATTGACTTCCCTTCTTATTTATACCGATACTCTTAATAATGTTCCTTTTGGAAGTGTGATTTGTATTTAGTTCTTATTATTTGTGTTTTATATTACTATTACTTGATTTTTTTTAAATTAAAGTGTGATGTTTTAAGTATCTCAGTTGATATTTTTTATTATCTCTAGTTTTACTTGATGTTTTACAGTTTTGATTTGACGATACAAGTATTCCAATTGACTTTATTGTTCTTGTAATTATATTGCTTTGTACTGTGTGGTTCTATGTGTGATGATGGTGCCAGTTTTCACTGGTATGTGTTAACTATTTCTATATGACATTGTGTGTGTGCTGGTTTCACATTTTTTGTATGTGCACATTTTTTGTCCTTTTATCAGAATGATATTGTTAGGTTTTCCATTGATGTTTTACATTTTTTTAATGATCATCTATTTTGTTTATTTGATTATCCTGAATTCTAGTTCTAAACTTGCTTTCTAATTGATGTTTTCTGACTTTTTGTGAATATATATATATGTGTGTGTGTGTGTGTGTGTACATATGTATATATGTATGTACATATGTATATATGTATGTACATACATATATATATGTGTATGTATGCATATGTATATGTGTGTGCGTGTATGCATGTATGTATGTATGTGCGTGTATGCATGTATGTATGTATGTGTGCGTGATGATGTTATTTTTGCTATAAATTATGTTTTCTTTTTTTTAGATTATGGTGGTCCTGTCAGAAAATCTGATAGGATTTGTGGTCTGACGACACCCACATTTACTGCAGGTATTTTTTATCTATTTAATTTTATAGTCTGTTTTTTATATTTAATAATGTTTAATTTTTCATTCAGCCCCGGGCCCAAGAATCGTGAAAAGAAAGAAAGTGGCTGAGGTGTCTATTTCAACATCTCCAGGCCCTGATACTTCTGTCCCTAAAGAAAATATCTGGAAGAGGCGTGTAAAATAAACTGCTGTTAAACGGGTCAAACTGGTGAGTGGTAAGGCTAAAGTCGTGGTTGAGCGTGAAACCAATTCTGAGGGCAAGATATTATTCAAAATTCAATTTTGTGTTTTATTATCTGATAGTTTATTAGTTTCATACTACCTATTTTAAATCGTTCTTGATGTTTCATGTTTTTTAGAGGAAGGTGCCAGTAACGTTCATTCCAATCAAGTCGCATCTGTTTCAACTGAGAAGGCAACTGGTAATATTTATATTTTTGATTTATTTTTCAGTTGATGTTTTATTAATTACTCTTTACATTTTACCAATATGGTTTGATGTTTCATATAATTCAGGTGAGGGTGTCAGTCAAGTTTCTATTGAGCCTGAAAAATATACTAAAAAGGGTAAAAATATTTTTCCCTTTTAATACTTTTTTTCTGATTTTTGATGTTTTATTAATTATTCTTTACCTTTTACTAATATGATTTGATGATATAATTCAAGTGATGGTGTCAGTCAAGTTTCTGCTAAGCCTGGAAAAAAATCTGCTAAGGGTAAAAATACTTTTCCTTTTTCATACATCTTTTTCTGGTTATTAAAGTTTCATAAATTATACTTTACCTTTTCCAATGCGGTTTGATGTTTCATACAATTTAGGTGATGATGTAAGTCAAGTTTCTGCTCAGCCTTTAAAATCTGCTAATAAGGTTTAAAATAGTTTTCTCTTTTAATATTTCTTTTCTTATTTTTGAAGTTTTATTTTTTGCTTCTTTCTATTTAGTAATTTGATCATGATGTTTTAATATATCTATAGGTGTTGCTGCTGAAAATGTTTCTTTAGCTGCAAAGAAACTCCAGACAAAGCTTCTTTCAAATCTATGTTGATTGATGCTGGAGTCACTGATCTTTTATGTGGTAATTTTTTGTTGAACCCTCCTATTTTAAACTACCAATTCTCTTTATATTTTTGTGTTACACATTTATTTAACGGTGTATTTATTCTTTTTGTTTGTAGAGGAGATCTTCATTACTGCCCCTTCTTAATCTCAAACAATTGGTGGCCGATTGATGATGAAAATGAGACAAGTGATCAGGGGTCTGAAGATGTAGATGGCTCTGAATCTGATCACAGTTCGTACAGTGAAGAGAAGAAAGCAGGTGAGGTCTAGGAAGGTGGAGAATGTGATAATGAATCTGATAAGGAGGAGGAGGAAGATGGAGAAAACTCTGATGAAGGTGAAGAATCTGACAAGGAGGAGGATTCAGAGAGAGTTGTTGACGCTTCGCAACAAGCTGGTGATGTTAATAGTAGTAAGTTTGACAGTGAGGAAAATTCTGATGATGATGATGAGAACAAATCAGTGAGTGAGGAGAAGCATGATTGAGGAGGAGGAGGAGGATGATGATGAAGTTAGGTCGGATGATGAGAATGACTGTGATGATTCTGATGAAGAGGTTGATGGTACTGGTAGAAAGTATGATGATTCAGATGAGAAAGATTGCAAAGTTGTTGTTGTAAGTAAGAGGGTTAGAGACGAAGGTGAAGAGGAGGGTAAAGAGAAAGGGAAATCTGTTGGTAAAGGGAAATTGTTGTAAGTAAGAGGGTTAGAGAGGAGGGTGGAGGACTTGTAAAGTCCAAAGTTCCGAAGGTTATCAGTGATGCATCAAGGTATTTTTATTTTATTTTTTAATCTAGTTATAGTTTTAAAATATTTTTCATCATTTTATCGTTGCTTATTTATTTATTTTACATTTCTGCAGCTCCAAAAGGAGCTACTCTACAAAGTGTAGCCCTGGTAAAATTGTGAAACTTGTGAAAACATTTACTGATAGGAAAATCAGGTCAGTTATTGAGATTGGGTTTGAAGGATTGCTAAAGATTAATTTTAGCATTTTACCCAAAAATGTGATTCAGTTTCTGGTTTCTAATTTCAATCCAATTAGTCGATTACAACGCATAGGTAGTGATAAATTTTATATTACTAAAGATGATGTTTATGATGGTATGTGTCTTCCTATAAGTGACATGAGGTTTTAGAAGTTAGCAATTCTGGTAAGGGGCAGAATAGGGATAATGGAATATAGAATTTGGAATTTGGGGCTGATAAACATGATAATATTCTATTTGATAGGTTGTTGGGTAAAATTTCTTTGTTGGCTGAGGCATGTGATGATTTTAAGAAGTATTTTTTTTATGTATGTGCTGTGTAATTTGCTTAGTCCAACGTCTATAAGTACTGTTGATTTCAAGTTGTTGAGGGTTGTGGAAAATGTGAATGAGATATGGAACTTGGATTGGTGTGGGTTGTTGCTGAAAAAGTTTTGTGATGTTGTTGAGAGGTATAACAATGGGTCATTTGATGTTGTAAATGGTTTTTTTGCCTTTGTTCTGCTATCTTTATCGATTTCCATTTCAAGGAGTCTCGTTGCCTATTACCCTCCCTTTAGTCCGACACTTTGATGATAAGAAGGTTAAGGTCATATGTAAGTCTATTGGTAGTGCTGGTTTTTATGCTTGTTTGATGAGTGGCCGTGGGCTTTCTTTGACTTTGATGGAAAAATTAAAGTATGTAGGTTCGAGACCAAGTCATGGCACTGCCCACAATACCTCTCACCAAGTAGTGTTGGAGATTCTTGATGATTTACCCTGTAATGAGAAGATTCTTGCTGAAGCTCCTTCTGTAAGTTTTTTTTATTTATATTATGCTTGTTTTTCATATGATGTTTCAATTCATGAGTAATGATGTTGTGTCTTTTTTTGTAGGATGTTGTTGAGCGGTCAATGAGTTTTGCCCATAACATTGAGATCGTTACCCGATCCTTTGTGGCTAAGATGATGAAGCTGGGTGAAAAAGTTCCAGCTCCTGCCCAAGATGTTATTCCTGCAGTTTCTATTCCTTTGTGTTTACAGGAATATTTCAGCGATGGTCTGTATGATCAGATTGATGAAATCATCAAGAAGTCGGTGAAGAAATACACACCTAAATTTCCAACATTGAATGCCAGAGCAGAACCTTCTTTTGATCTTGAGATTGAGAGCATGGAGAACATAGGGGAGTTGTTGGTTCTTCTACTGTTGTACCTAAGAAGAAGGGTGCTAAAACTTTTTAGAAGAAGGGTGGACAAGCGGAAAAGTCATCGAAGGGATCGAAGAAGAACTAGTAGTATTTTTATGATGATGAACTTATGTTTGTGGATGATGTTTTAAGTAATGTTAGTAAATGTTTTAGTATTGTTGGGTTTGGATGCATTCTGGATGTTTTGGGCTGGTTAAGTATTTGATATCGAATTTTATGTGATTCTCATAACTATGGTTGGAATTTGAAAATTGGCTTTCGGATTCTGATATGATGTTGACTTTTTAAAGTAATTCAGTGACAATTCAATAACAGTTTTTGACGTTTTAGGGTGTTGATAATAATGCCTATATTTTATTCTTTAACTCTCATTTGTCTATTTGTAGAGTTTTTTTCATCAATAATTATGTATGAAACATTATGTTTTAAAATTAGGACATCACAATTTTAGTAGTTGTTTAGCATATTCGTACAAAATGTAACAATTTGTAGTTGTAACTTTTGGTATACTAAATGTAAAATCCCTGTAAAATGATCATAAGATATTTGTAAGTCGTCACAACTATTAGTTAAAACATCATATTCCTGTAAATTAAATTCCAGTACTTAAGCAAGAAATTTATAGAAACCTATAAACTTTAAAATTATTCAATTAATAAACCTTCTATATTACACTGATTTAAGCAATAATATTTAATTCAAAATCCTCACTTCTTAAAAATGTAACATCAAATGAAAGTCTTGAAACATCACATAATAGTACTGGAACATCAAATTTGTTCAGCAAGTTCAGAACTCATCCTTCATCAACTTTGGTTTCCTTGATTCAGATGATTTGGGCTTTTGGATTCTTGGACCCAAACTCATTCTTCTGGGGATTTTTCCTTTCAAGTTTTCCTTTCAACCTCTTACTTCTTCCCTTTGTTTTTGCTCTTTATGGATCTAGGACTTCTGAAACACTTTTTGTTGGTGAATCCTTGGCATTGTTTGTCGCTGAATGTTCAGTTTTGTCTTGATCTTTCATTGAAGTAGCTGGCACACTGTAGCTAAATCCCATTTCAAACCATCCTCAATTGTTCTACGAGTTTCTCTGTCATCTTCACATTTCAAAACTAAATTTTAGTACTTTCAAAGTATCTCATGGCGCCATGGTATCTTACCTTTCATCTCACTGGTGTTCTCGTTGTTTTGTGTTGATGCACCTCTAAGCACTTTGTTCCATATTTCCTTCTTTTCCATCTTTGTCCATCTCTTGAGTATATAATCTCCAGGTATGGTTGTGATGTTGAGCAAGTGGAGCACACGAAGGCTGTGGAAGCACAATAGCGCAATTTCTTCAAAGTACTTGCTTGAACACTTTATCTCCATTTTACCATCACTGAGTTTGTAATAAACCTTCTCTACCTTTCTTTCATTATTTTTTGGGCTGACTTCAAAAACATCTTCATAGACAATGTTGAATATTTTCTCCACTTTACTCGTCATCGCCAGTTCCCACTTTGTTTCAAAGTCTTTGAAAATTTTAAGAGTGTATATCTCACCAGCTTGCTTCAGCAATCCGGGCCTTTCTACTGCTGCTCTTGGTTTTCCTATTGATCTTCTATACTCCCTTCTTGTCTCCGTGCTTCTTCAACTTTTGATAGTTTTTCAACGATTGCAAAAACAGTGTCAAGTTGGTTTTTTTAAGCATTGAAGTTGATTGCTTTGTTGGTAGTTTCACTACACTGTGATGACAAAATTCTAGCTGAGAATAAATTTTTGCTTAGTGCAGTACACCATTAATCTCAGAGTTCGCACAAACGCTTAAACCATTCTTTGTCCTGCAGCTAGTAGGTTTCTATGATGGAATTCTAGCATCTTTCAAATTCTTCTTCATTTGCACAACCTTTCAAATAGTGGTTGAATGTCATTTCAAATTCTTCATCACTCTTTACTTTACCATAGTGATTAATTGTGTTCTATTTCAGTTACCACAAACCGAGTCTGTATTTTTTTTCTTTAAATACCAACGAAACAGCAACAACAATTTCAGTATGCATCATCAACCAGTTTATTTAAAAGGTCATATACTGCTAATTGAACATCAATCATAAATTTAGGATGGTCATGTTGCAGTTTCAACTCCAAGAGAAGTTGTACATATGCCCATAATGGTTTCTGAGGTGTCCTAAATCAGGTCGTGTTGATGATTCAGAAATTAAAATTATTGACATCACCAGCCACATAATTATAAGTAAAAAAACACAGAACCTAATAGGAAACTTAAAACATCATCACTAATATGTAAAAGGTTAAACAAAGAACTTGAAACATCAATCATTAAACAGAGCATAGAAATACCTCTTAAATTTCCTTTGACATAGCCAAATCTTGGTCAATGAATATAGTCACTAGTAATTTTCCTCCCATTGATTTTTTGAATACCTCCAGCAATCATACAAAAGTTTCAGGCTTTTCGTCTCAAATAAAAGTGCACTGAAACATTCATTGTTATGGTGATTGTTTATCCCGACAATCAGAGCACAAATGAGATTGTACTTGTTTGTCCGATAAGTGGTGTCAAAAATCACAACATCACCATATAGCATGTAATCTTCTTTCATCATCTAGTCCCTCCAAAAGAGTGCACTTAGTTTTCCTTCATCATCTAGCTTGACTCTAAAAAAAATAAGTCTTCCTCGGCAGCAACAATTTGATAAAGATCGTCTATGACATTCAGAGCATCCCCCCATTTATAGTTTTCATTATGTACCTGTTCACATAATTAATGTGATCTCGCATAGTGTGTCCTACATTTTCTTCTCCTTGGACAACACATGCTAAATACTTGTAACTTGCTGCTGGTTTAAGACCAGCCTTTTCTATAGCTTCGATTGCTCTTGATTTTTCATTTTCAATTCTTTTTTCACTTTGTTGAAGGTTCTGTCATTCAGATCTTTTGCACTCATAGTTATGCTTAATAAAGTGGTGCTTTATTTCGAAGGACTTTTCATCAACAAGCTTGATCCTGATCTGCGCATTGCATCTTATTCTTATCATTGGAAACTCCATTGATTTTCTTTTTCTCTTCCTTTCTAGTTGTAGGGTAGGTGTGTTTTTAGTTCTTAAAATCAAATTTCCTTCACATGAGCATATTTTCCCTAATTACTCCTTGGTTTGATTGTCTTGTAGTTGACTTCCTTACACAAAATCCAAGCACAGTTGCATGTGCTTGGTACAATTTTTCAAGCTCTTCCCAAGTTCTTGTTCTCACTCCTCGTAAACACTCACTTGCATCAATCTCTAACAGATTATGAAAATCATCTGGAAGATCTGTCATTTAAATCACAAATCATTCAGTTTGTTTATATTATAAAGTCACTGATCAATTCTATCAATTTTAGGAACAGTTGACTCGGGTGCAGAAACATCAAACACTTTTATTAAAACATCAACCCATATAACAGAAACATCACATAGCAGTATATGCAGTCAGTTTCTGAATCAGGTGCAGAAAAATCAAACACTTTTATTAAAACATCAATCCATAAAATAGAAACATCACAAAGCAGTATATGCAGGTCAGTTTCTGAATCAGATTTCCAATATTTGTAACCCATGCCATCACTGGCATCTATTTTTATCACTCACCATAAGGAAATCACTCATTCTATTTATAGCATGAAATGCTAATTCTAGCAGCCAATATTCACTAAGAATTCACATCAGATACACAAGTATCAAATATTTTCATTAACACATCAATCTCTATATCAGTAACATCACATAACAATTTATTCTAGTCACACTTTGATACAGATCTACATAATTATCTACATATACTAGTACAAAGCATCAATTTTGAACTTCAAAACACTCGCAAGCTTTTTGAGCTGAAAGATCAGTCGGCATCAAAATATTCACAAGTATAAGGAGCTAAAACATTCGCAAGAAAATAGAATCAGGTTTTATACTACCTCTGTTTCGTTGGATGTGGTACCATAGCCTTAGATGCTTGGATTTAGGTGAATAAAACATGTAGCTAAAATTGAATTTAGAAAATGAAAAATTGAATGAATGGATGAAATTGAAGGAATCTTTCCATAAAAGAAAAGTGTGCCAAATTCACAAAAACAACCAAAAAAGGAAAGTATGCCAAATCCAATGAACGGAGGGAGTATGATGATTCTGGTATTTAAAACTTACCTTTTACAGAATTTTTTTCAATTTCATTGATTGTGTCATTCACCACAATAATTTTTCTTTCAATGTTCAAAAGTCATGTTGATGAATCTTTGGTTTTGTTATCATTTTCTTCGCACATCAATTGATCTTCCATTCTGTAAAATAAATGAAGGTCAGTTAAATTGATTGTAGAATGTTCAACAAACCAATTTGATTATGTAATTTTGAATGACGAACCTGATTGCTTGTTGATCGATGTTGTTCATTGCTTTTTTCAATCCTAATCGCAAATTACAGATGTTGAGGATGAGATTTTTAAAAAAATTGATCGATGCATTACGATGTTTGATATTGGTTGAAACACTGATTATTCTTTGAAGGCATGTTTTTCCATTGTGCGCCTTCATCAGACGAATTTTCTTGTCAGGTTTCCTTCCATTTTTTACAATTTGCAGGTTAGTCCTCCTACTTTTTGCTCATTTTTTATTGGCACCGAAAAAATGTATTGCGCTAGAACCCCCTAATTTGATTTTCTTTTTGCCTTAAATTATTGTAAGTCTTTGGTTTTACGGTAAGACGGTCTCGCGGAGACGGACTCGATCTTAATATGTACCTAATTACATTAGCTTCATGTATTAACGTTGATGTTAGCCATACAATTATGTATCCCACATAATGTAGTTTGATATATATATATATATATATTATTATTATGTATAGTGCTTTCGTTTGTTTGTGTCTTAAAATATCAAACGATAATAATTACTCCCTCCATCCCATAGAAAGTTGCGAATTAACTTTTTACAAGTTGATTTAGAAATGTTGAGTTGGCTAATTAGAAAGAGATCATTGAATTTACCTTTTTATTTCAAGTGAGTTATGGTAAAATTTAAATCACTAAATTGTTTGCAAAAAAAAGGAATGAGTCAAATTATGAATTTTTTTATGGGACAAATAAAAAAGAAAAGTAGTAAGTTTTCTATGGGACGGAGAAATTACTTTTTATTTATTATCATTTTCTCTAACATTTTCAAAGTTTGATATTGCATTCAGACTCTATATTATTTTTCTTTTTTACTGTAAAGTTTTACTCCTTGAAGATTCTACTATAGGGTAGAGTCAAAACTTGTAATACTTCATCCCAGACTAAATTGCACAAAATCTTTTCAAAATTTTTAAATTTATGTTTGACTTTCAGTAACTTTAATTACTTATAGTGATGGCATATAAAAAGTTGATATTTAGCAACTACTTTGTTATGATTAATCATTTTTTAAATTAAAAACCACCAGAAGATGGAGGGCATTTGATTATAGGCTCCCCAAACCCGTCTTCAAAAATTACATTTGTTTGGCCTTAGTATGGCTCATCAGTTTGCAATTACTATACAAAAACCACTGCAACTGTGAACAAATATCGATTATGAAGGTGTCATTTGGTTAAGATGTTTCCACCTAAGATATATCCACCCCGTGTTAATATCTTGGCAGCCGGATTTTAACCATTTAACACTTGAATTATACCTATTTACAAGTTCAAACATGATCCCTCAGTTAGTTCTATGTATTCTGATGCTCAGCAAACCTAGGAGATCTCCCTGAATAGCTTGAAATGTAGCAGCGTCGAGGTTCCTTTCTTTCCATTCTTCGTGTTGTTGTGTGAGCCTCTGTTGTGCAAGTCCAGCTCATTGGTGTGCCACCTTATTTTGTTCTCTGAAGCAATGTTGTATCTTGAATCTTGATGCTTCTAACATAGTGTCCAGTTCCCTGAGTTCAGGTTGCAGCCTCCAGTATCATGTTCTCCTTGTTTTCTATCATCTCCACCACCTGCAAACAATCAGTTTCCAAAATAAAAAGAGAGAAAAAATATTTTCAACACATATCTTAATACCTGAGATGATTCCCATAATCTTGGCAAGTAAGGGATCCCTACCATTATGGATTTGATCCCCTCCCAAATAGCATGCCTTTCCTTGAGAATCTCTCATAATCATACCAGTTTTTGTGGGTATACTATCTGAGTATGTGGCATCCGTATTTATTTTGAAACCTACATCAGAACTTGTACGCCCTAATTCTTTTTATCCTAAGCTGTTTAAGAACTGGCATTAATCCTTTATCTATTAAGTGGTCACAATCAGCATATTTTTTTATGTGGGTGCACAGAGAAAATGTCTATCAGTAGCTTGAGAAGTTGTTGCTTCATGTTATTATTATTCGGTCTTACACCCTCAAAGATCATTTTGCATCCAGCTTTCCAAATTAACCAGCAAATAAGGTTAGGGGTGATATTGGCAAAGTTATTAAGGGTTTTTTAATCATATTTGTATGACCAGTACCATGATAACCTGTCAAAAATATGTCTAAATGTTGGTTCCCTAATTCCCAGCATATCCTTTACATATATCCACATTATCATAGATATTTCACAACCATTAAACAAATGTTCCATATTTTCCTATTCTTTTAAGCACATACAACATCTGGAGACTGATGAAATTCCTAAAGTGCTAATGACATCATCCAAAGGCAAAATACAATTTAAGATTTTCCAACTGAAAAATGCAAATTTTCTAGGGAGAAATTTGTGTCATACCTTTTTGAGAGCATTAGAGAGAGGAGTTGTCTCCCTACACACTTCATAAGCTGGGTGAATGGAGAACTTACCAAATAAGCTTGGCTTCCATATCATTTGGTCCTTGTGCTCTGTGATCCTGTGGTTTACATCAATTCCCAGCAATACATTTTAAGGAGATCCACACCTGAACAGTTGTATATAATGAGCCATATGTTCCATATATTTATTAACTGTCAGATAAGGTTCAGGCAGTTCTATTTCTGAGCTTCATTTGTCAATAAGACTACCCATTAGTGACCAGTTAACTAACCAAAGCTACATTCTCCTGATCCAATCCTAATGAAAGTATTTTCCTCAGCTAATTTCGTTATTTTTACACTCCTTTTCCATGGATCAGATGTCATGTAGGATGTTGGCATATTCCAGATCAGTTTTGACCACAAACTTGTGCCTTGTTGCAAGTCCCACCATAGTTTCATTGAAAATGAGTCTATGGTTCTTGTCAAGCTTCTGATTTGTAAGCCATTTTCATGAAATGGCAGAGTTAATTTCTCCAATCTCTTCCAGTGCCTTTTAGGTTTTAGGTCCTAGGTCCTTACTCCTTCCCCAAAGGAAATCTTGACAAATGGCTTAATTTTGTGAATTATGTGCATTGTAGGTTCCATAACACTCCAATTATGTTGTGGGATTGCCAGTAAAACACTTTTAATTAGTGTTGTTCTACCTTCCTGGTTCAGTAATTTGCTATTCCAATTCTGAATTTTACCATTAATCCTCTCAACCATTCCTTGGAAATAACAATTCTTTTTTTTCTTCCTTTAAAAACCTGAAGACCTAAGTAAGTACATGGCAGGTGTCCCTGTGACAAGTTTGTAATATCCATAATTCTTTTTATTATGGGTTGGCTGGTCATCTTTCCTACATAAAATGCACTTTTGCTATAATTCACAACCTGACCAGAAGCTTTATGATATTCCTCTAGAAACAGAACTAGGTTTTGAAGTGATTTTTTTGTTGCTTTGAGAAAGATCACTGTATCATCTACATATGATAAGTGAGTTATTCCCATAGAACCTGGGATTTTAAAGTTCTCAATTAGGTTGTTATGAAACTTCATCTCCAGTCCTCTGTTGCAGATTTCAGTACTAGGGACAGGGAGTCTCCCTGTTTCAAACCCTTTGAGGCCTTAAAGAATCTATTTGATCTGCCATTAACCAAAACTGAGAACCAAGCTGAACTTATGTTACTAAGAATAAGACTTACAAAATGTCCATGAAAACCAAGTTTTAATAGCATGGAATTAAGCATCATCCATGGAACTCTATCAAATGCCTTATACATGTCTATTTTAGCTATCATATTCAAGGTTTGGTCCCTGTTGTCTAAGAGTCTTGTCATTTCCTACATGATAAGCACGATATCATGTACTTCCCTTCCTCTTATGAATGTACTTTGTTCCTGAGATATACATTTGTTGATTACCAAAGAGATTCTGTCTACCAAAACCTTTGAGCATATTTTATTGATAAAATTTGAGAGTGAAATCGGTCTAAATTCATTCAATGCACTAGGGTTCGGTGTTTTAGGAATCAGACAATTAAAGTGTTAGAAATTCTTGGTGGTAGTGGAACTGAACACATAAATTCATGTATGCAACTAAGCAAATCAAATTGAATTATTTCCCATGCACTTCTGTAAAAAGTCCCTAAGAACCCATCAGTGCCAGCTGCACAGTTTGGATTAAGACTAAACACTATTCGTTTGAGTTCAGGCATTTCTATCATCCTAATTATCTGACAATTCTCCTGGTCAGTTATAAGTAATGGAACATAACTCAAGTATCTTTGGAAAGCATTTCCAGTGATGTCATGGTTATCATCAGTGAGCAAGTTATTGAAAAATTGAGATGCATGGGCTCTAATATCTTCCTGCTCTGTCAGCCATATCCCATTTTCATTTTTTATCTTATTAATCCTTAATGCAACATGTTTACTCTTAACTGAATTGTGGAAAAACTTTGTGTTCATATCTGCACCTCTAAGCCACTTGCTCCTACACTTTTGTTTCCAATATATGTTTTCCTCCTTTAGTCTAAGATTCAGATTAGTTACAGCACGTGCTAGTAGATTTAAGTCAATATCAGATGCAGTTAGATCAAGATAAATTTCCAGTTCTTGCACCCTAGCTTCTGTTTGTTTTAGATTATCAAATAGGTCTCCAAACATTGTTTTATTCCATATTTTTAAGGTTGTTTTAAGTCTCTTTAATTTCTGTGTAAAACCTCTTATGCCTTGTGAGTCTATATGTGTGTCCCAAATTGCCTTTACTGTTTCTGAGAAATCTGGCCTTTCTATCCACATGTTTTCGAATCTAAAAGATTTGGCTGCACTTAAATCCTGAATTTGAGTATCTAAAACTAGGGGAGAATGATCTGAAGGGACTCTATTAAGGACCTGAATAGCCGTGTTAGGATATTTTGTGTTCCATCGATCATTTGCCATTATCCTATCCAACCTTTTAGATACTCTGTGTGAACCTTTTATGTTATTTGTCCATGTGCATCTATTTCCTACTGTAGGGAGATCTAAAAGAGCATTAGATTGAATGAACGTATAAAAGTCCAGTGGGCTATTAGGTTCTGGATTAGAGTCTTCCCAATATTCAGCAGTGCTTCTGATTACATTAAAGTCTCCTGCAAATATTATAGGTGAGTTACAGTTTCTAATTTTATCATCTAGATTGTCATACATTAGTCTCCTAGCATCTCTATTGTGTTTTCCAAAAACTGCAAATGAACTAAATTTATTTCCATGGTCTGTTTATAGACCTCAATCTGCATGTAATGCTGATGTTTCGAGACTAGTGTTGGATCATAACCATTTTTAAACATTATCCAAATCCTTGAGTTATCAAAACCTAAAGAATTATCAAATCCTAAAGACGTCCTGAAACTATCTAGCTTCTCTAGTTTCTGCTTAGGTTCAGTAATAACAATTATAGATATATTATGCAAATGGATCAGTCTTTTTAATCTAACATATGAACCTTTAATTCCTTTAACATTCCATGAGCAAAGTTTAACATTCAATGTAGGATTTAGACTTTGATTTTAAGCGAGTAACTATCATGTTAGGGGATCTGATATAGTTCTTGACCGGGTCAGGTGGCTTACCTCTTTCACTACCTGAATTTGTGATTTTGGTACTTTTTCTTTCCGGTGTTACTTCCCCTGCTTTGCAATTGCTGGATTCCTGATCTTGGTCTTCTG
>JAULKM010136694.1:0-18758 GCA_032355605.1 Rubia tinctorum
ATAAAGATATATATAAAATCAAGTGTTGATTCATGATTCCTATAAATTATACACAAATTATACATTTATATTGGAAAGTAGTCACAATGATAAGATCTATTTAGTAACTTAAACCAAGTTGATTATAAAAGTAAACTCGAAGTTACATGAATATAGTTGACTTCTTTATATAGGGATGCAGTTTAGTGTGTAAAACTCATTAACAATGCAACTATTAAAAGTCAACTAACATTAGTATGAAACTAAATAAACTTGGTTATGTGTTACACTAATAAATTGGTTAGACATATTTATGTGAATAAAATGGAATTTATATTTATTGAAAATCTATAAATATAATTATATAATCTCATAATAAATTTTAACGTGAAATGCTAAGTTTAAAATGCAAAAGTACGGTTAAGGAAATATAATTAATGAATAATAGTTAGATAAAGAGAAGTGTTTAATTAGAATTATGATTCTGAATGAGTAATATAGAAGATTGACTAAATATTGATTTTAATAAATTATAAATAAAAATTAAGTGAAACATAACCCGATAATATTGTAATTGTAACAATTTGAATCAACCTAAATGAACCACTCTGAAATCCATTATGAAATGTAATAAACTGACATGACCTAACTCGAACAAAACTCCAGTACAAAATACCACAAGATAATAACCAGACCCGAAAGTAACCCGACCTGATCTAACCCGACCTGAATATAACCCGACATGATCCAACTCAACCTGAATATAACCTGACCCGAAAAAACCTGACAGTAATCTGAGCCGATCCGACCTAACCCGAGTAAAACAATTACACGACAGTAACCCGACACGAGGTAATCGAACCCGACACGAGAAATATTTCTGACATATTTTACCCCAACACGATAAGAATCCGACACAACCCAATCCTACCTGAAAAATAAATATGATACGTTTTAACCCGACCTGTTTTAACCCGTACCGTTTCCAACCCAACCCGAACCCGACACGATCACCCAAATTGATACCACTACTCCTAGCTCGCAGTTTTTCTTAAAAGAGTTCTATTAAAAGACGATATGCCTAAGTTCAATGTTTTTTAAGTTATTCATTGAATTTGTTAAATTACATATATCCTCCGTCCTAGAAATTTTTTCATATATTTAATCAACTTTCTCTTCACGTTTTGACCAAAAAATGTGTACAAATGGCTGCGATGGAAGGAGTACTAAATTTAAAATTTTAAAAATATCTTTTTACATTGTATATTTTTATATTTTCACATTCAAATACAATATTACTTGTTTTAACCTTTAAAATACGATATCTAAATTTTATTTAAAAAATAAATTACAACATTTAAATTAAAAAATACAGTGAACTATCTATAAACTTAAGGACATTTCTCCTTTCCGAGACTTTTTCTTTCTTAAATACTCCCTCCGTCGTACATTTACTTTTTGGTAATGTTCTCCATCAAACTTTTAATTACATATTTAAATTGATATATAAGTCACAAGTGTAAATAATTAATAATTAAATATTTAATTTAAATAGATATATAAATTAATATAAGTCATAGTAAGTACTTTTTAAATATTAGTTTTTTATTGACTGTTATTATACGTAGTTAAACATATTACTAGACAAATGTGTTTATTGAACATCGTGAAAAAATAAGTGTGCAATTTGATTTGAAACGTAGGGAGTAATTATAAGAAGAAGTCTCAGTTTACTTGTTCATACGATTACAGACAGGCCATTTTATGATTTGACTTAAAATTTATATTTTGAAATTTAAAAATTGCACTTTATAATTCAAAACATGTAGGTAATAAAATGTGTTTGAATGTGAAAAAATATATATAATATATACTATAAAAAATTACAATATTTAACTTTAGAAATACTTTATTTAAGTTAAATGTTTAGTGTTTAATTTAACAAATGCCGTGAACAAGTTAAAAATATAGTGAACCATCCATGACTTAAATACATGCCACCTGTCAGGAGACCTCATCTCCTCAACATATAAAATCACCTAAGAAGTTGATATACTCCCTCCGTCCCAACAATTTATGCACACTTTCCTTTGGGGCCATGTTGGGATTCTTGGGAATATAGTACAACAAACCAATGTTGACTTTTAATGTCATTCCGTACACCTAACTGAGGAAATGATTGGGTTTGGGAAATAAAGTAATGTCGTACAGTAAGTTATATGGATTACACACTATAACTTCAAAGAAAACCATTACAAGTAACTGTAGAACATGTACTAGCGCTTTGTGAATTTTTTCCACCGGAACACAAATATGTTCCATTTTGAATATAAGGCTAGAATATTGTATTTTTTTTCCAGAGTTATGGAAACTAGTGTAATCACATCACAAGATGAATGAAAATGTTTGGGATAATAAAACCTAATTAAAGCAGCATTGAGCAGTTGCATTGTATGATCATACGCACCGGTATCTTTATCAAAGACACCAGTCATGTTGTCGTTGTTAGTTACTTAGCAAAACTTTGTGTCACAAAACATGAATATTAAAATATAGGCACCGATATCATGTCTTTTTACCGGTGTAAACTTACACCATATAAAAAAAGAATTTGAACCCAGAACGGTTCAAATCCACGTTCGTTGCTCCCCTTCCCTTTCTCCCTTCATCTTTTCCAAAAAATTACTTCCATAACTCCCCAAAATTAACTTCCAAAACTCCTGATAAATCCCCATAACTTCTCAGAACTCCATCAACTCTCACACATCCTTGCTATAAGAGGTCCAAGAAACTTCATTTTTATTAAAACTTTCATTGCTGCAAACCCTTTCAGGTCGGAGTAAATCTCCAGATTCGACTCTTCAAGCACGCCCAATTTGTTTTATCCCACAAGGTTAGTCATTTAGGCATCCATTTCATTGGTTTTACATCTTCATTTTTGGTTAGGAATCACTACAAATGCTATGCACATATCATGTTCAATAAAATGCCTCAAAGAAAAAAAAGCTTCGATTAAGGCCGACTTTATATGAATTCGAATCTGTAATCAATTTGTGTTCAAGTGTGTTGGATTTGTCCTTCATTTGTGATTTATAACTTTGTTTGGAATTTATTTGGGGATGGTTCAAGTGTTATATGTTGGTGTTTGTGATATATATCTATGTTGGTGTTTTTGTTGTTCGTGTTGTATCAATGGTGTAGTTTTTAATGGAAAGGGTTGTGTGAGTGTACTTATAATGTCATAGTATTTATTGTTGGTGTTGTATCAATGGTGTAGTTTGTGATGGAAAGGGTCGTGTGAGTGTACTTGAAAAGCCATCATTTTTGTTTTTTTGTGTTGTATCAATGGCATAGTTTGTGTTGTATCAATGGCGTAGTTTGTGGTGGAAATATGGATATTTCTATGATTAATTAGGTTTCTATACTCTATTGTTGTGGATTCCACCTAAACGGGGGAAGTTAACTACCAAGAGGAAGCGTGCAGGACCACAAAAAGGTGGATGTTTCAGCTGATGATGTAGTCGTTCTTGAACCGGAACCACCGCAGAAAAATATGCCATTGTAAATAGAGTTTGAGGAAAAATGAGCGCCCAAAGATCAATAAAAAAAAAGAGACAAGAAAGAACACGCCAAAGAAGAAACTGAGAATGAGGGGATGTGGAGCTTGACGATGCGACAAAAGAGGGGTCGCCGCCCAACCCTTAAGCAACCAAAGGAGAGGCAAAGATCATCCACAAGGTGAGGAAATTCAATAAAGGGGACAATGATTTGTCCAAGGATGGGGCCAATCGGATGAAGCATTCGACAAGTTTGAGATCAATACTCGGTACCGGCAGTGTGTAACTGCTACGTGTCAGCCTGTTATGCAAGAAAAGTAGAAAAATTCCACCCCTGTGGCATTTGACTTTCACAAAAAAGACGTGATTTGCACAAAGAACTGGACTGCTACGAAAATCTTATATTTCATCGTTGCATCAAATTTGGATCCTGGGAACACTGGTGCAATGTTCCAAACGATGTGAAGGGAGAAAGCATGGAAGGATATATTGGTGAGCTCTTCAAAATTTTTCGTACTTGTCATATTTACTTATTCATAATAATCAAGCCATATTTAATATCTTACTATCTAAATGTTTCATTGCAGGAAAGCTTTAGAATTGAAAACGAGGGTCAAACAAATCTATTGAAGAAGGATATTTTCAAGAAGGCAAGAGACAACCATCAACATTGGAAGACAAAGTTGATAAACAAGTACATGCATGGTGTGGATAGTGGAGAGAATAAATAAAATGTCAAACCATGGAAGTGGTATGAGTAGATGGATGAGGAAGAGTGGGACTTGTTCGAGCGTAGGAGTTGGACCTCCAATTTCATGGTATGATTAACTACAATTAACATTACGGAACTTTCTTACTAATCACTTGCTTTAATATCATTCTAAGACTATCTGATAATTATATAATTCATATCCTTAGGCGTACGAGAAACGACAATAACTCAATCGACCGCAAATGGTTACACCTACCACATAGGTTGAAGAAGGAACCAATCAATCCAGGAGAAAATTAATGAGAAACTAAAGAAAATGGAAAGGAAGAAATTGTCTGATCAGGGCTTCAATGAGGAGGAGATTGAGAAAAAACACTATCAAAAAGATTTCAAGTTGGACATATCACTGGTTAACCTAGAGTCGAACAAGGGCAAGGGAGGGGATTACACATCAAAAGAGGTTCATGCAATTGCTATGGACATTGTAAGTTTAATATATTTTTGGCATGCAAATTAATTTTGTTACGACTGTTTCTGCATATTTCCCATAAAAATTTCCATTTCTATACCATTATAGTTGAGGATGAACGAGGAGAAGGAAGAAGGGACGTTGATATTGCAGCTGGGTGAGGACATTCTAATCAAGGCTACAAATAAGAAGGATCACCCCGGTAAGTACAGAGGGACTCAAACTGAGCTGCCTGCATATGTGGTCATTCCTCATCTAACCCCCAAAAAGTGCAAAAGCAGTTCCTCAACCAAGAAAACCATGCTGAAGAGAGCATCCACCGAGCAACCGGTCGTCAAGGCCATGGTGACATACCTTGACCACCTAGTTAAGGGTATCGCGGCTGCATGCGCAGTTAATATCCGTACAGGGTTTGGCAATCCAAAGAAGTTCATCGAGAAGGCGATGATTGACCTTACTACTGGTGCTACAAATTTGGGTAGAGAGCTTAGCGATGGAGAGGGTGATGAAGAGGTACAACTACATAAATATATTTACTTTCTTAAGAATAAATTTCAAATATTATAATCTTGAATATAGAACTTAACATTTTCCTTTGTTGTCAAACTACCAGGATGGTGAACATGTTACTTTGTACATGGAAGATATTGATGGTAAGAAGGTCATGGTCGCACATGGGCTGCGATAAATCCCTCGTCGTCAGCAAAGTCCTCAAGGTGGTGTGGCTCCCCGTAAGAGTTTGTGAGCCAATCTACCATGCTAGGGAAGAATTGCCCTTAGCCAACCACCAGTTCGATAACGTAGGAGAGGCCTTAGATAGCATGGTCGATTGGCTGGTGTCCTTGATAGGCCAGAGAGACGAGTACCCAAGAGACAACGATAAGGACAAGGCCAGCATGGAAATACACGACGACGAGGAAAACCTTATGATTCTCACCGATGAAGAGGTATATTCTCATTACACCTTTGGTAAATTTTCACACAAAATACAATTACAAGTATTACATTCGACAAATGATATTAATGAATTTTTGTAACGCGGGAAAACTAGGACAACTTTGGGAAAGCCATCCCAGTCAATCATCAATTAACGGCATTCAGACAGAGTAAAAATCATTGCAAAGCCGCCCAAAAGGTAATTTTTAGTACAATAAGCATAATGCTTACTTATATATTATCACCAATTTAAAGTTATATTTCCATTTGTATAACTTTGCCCTCGCAGATTCGTAACAAGAAAAAATTGACAGGCTACCTAATGATGAAGAGGTACATCGTGGATTACAATGCGGCAATGCTAGAAATGATAAATAATAATGACTATATGTTCTTCTCGGCTTTCCGACCATCGACCTTTGCTGTCAAGCATACCAACGGTGTGGGCATAGATCAACGGGTCGAGTTCGACAACAAGCTAGGAAACTTCTACTTAGTGACCTGGATTGATAATGCACAAATGAATGTGTGGATAGGGTGAGTTTTGAACCATACATGCTTACTTATACTTTTAATTTTTTTGAAATTCAATTCTTTATATGTCCTTACTCTAATAGGAACCTCTGGGAGAAAGTGTGTGAAACTAATGCGGGGCACATCCAATTATGTCCTTCAAACATGGGAGGCTTGACACGAATCGCATGGTGGTAGGAAAAAGAGGTCCAAAAGCATTTTGACGTTATTTGGGGAACAATGAAGGAAACAGAAGCTGGGTTGTGCATTGTGCCCTGCCTTAGAATATGAGCCACAAATTTTAATTTAACAATTACATTTCCAACCTCTTCCATTTCATTAATTAACGAGTGTCATTTTCCTGCAGCAATCATTGGTACCTCATCATTATCCGTCCTAGCACGGATGAGGTTTTTACACTGGACACATTGTTGGGGGGTATCAAAACAACCAAATTGACTGGAAGAGGATGATTTCCAGGTATTAATATCAATCAAATTCAAATACATTAATGTAAAATATTCAAACAATGTAACATTTTAAATTACTTTATTCACAAGCTTGTTTGCATGTACTAAAGGGAGAAGAGAATGACAGTTTCGGAACCCAACTACACATGGAAAATCAAGAACATAATCATAAGTTATTAAATCCTAAAGTTCCATTTCAACTACATCATTTATTAACTTAGTAAATGGGTACCAATAATCCTATTTCTTTGCAGTACCGATCTCAATGTGGTTTGTGGCAATGGGGATACTCTATCAGGCTCTTCATGGAAGAGCTTGTGCTTCAAGCAAAGTCAACCAATTACCTGGAGGTAAACATCACATTTTATAAATAAACAGTCATAATTTCTACTACACACAATATTCTTCACTAATATTTGTAAGTGTCTATATTGCAAATATTTCCAGAGGACCAAGGAACATAACATGTATATGAAATTTAGGGTGTCGGCGAGAGATGGTACGACGCTTGGATAGCTGAGTACCAACAAGAAGCGAACACTTCTTTGCACCTCCTGGATGATAAGAATAACATATTAAGTTAATTATTGGGTTCTTGTTAGGTGTATTGTCATAAATATATTTGTGTGGTTTTGGTTTTTATTGCATTCGTGTTGATACATTTTCTCATTTCGATTAAGACATTGTTTTACTTTGCCGATTTAAATTTCACAACTTCAACCTATTATAGTAGTACTTGGAATATTTTTGTCTGTAATTGTCTTGAAACTAATCTGAAACTTACACCAGTATGATTGCATTCATACCGGTGCAAGAATTATTTACACCGTTATCGTAGGCAGTGTTAATGTCAAATTTTGTAATATGTTTAGCGATGATCCACACCAGCCCAATATACACCTAAACCTATAAGACAAGCAGAAAGAGGTCAGGCAGGCAGGTCCAGAGTCGTGCCTGCTCCGATTAGCCATTGTTGTCATGCAGAAGTGTATCTAAGTGAATAGTGAAGTGGTAGGAAAATCTTACCTTGTGTCACACCCTTCTTCCCGTTATATGTAGTTTGGTGGCTGATGGGACTAGAGTCGTCCCATCACCATCGGTCAAACCCTTCTTGTCTGCTCCCATGCCCTTGGGTTGAAAGGTTTCTCTTATTTCCTTTGTTATAATTGGGTCGTCAGGCCCATGGATTAACAAGTCCCCCCAACTGATGGCCCGACTGTGTGAGTTGACCAGAGGCCATTATCTGAGTCTGAGCTTGGATATTTTTATTCCTCATTTTTTAGCTTCCCAAGTAGCAAGTAGCGTCCATGAGACTCGCTTCCGGTCTTCCTTGGGGATTTTGGCAGTCCTTTTTGGTTTTCAAAACTGCCCACTAACACAAGATCCATTTTTCATTAATGTTTTATTCGACGATTATGCTACCTATCTGGATGTCTGCCACGTGTCTCTTTTTGACAGTTTTCCACATGATGGCTGCGTAACTTTCGCTCTCTCCCTAGACAATTATCATTACTATTTTTTTGTCTGATCCCACGAGAAATTAATTGCTCCTAGCCACTTTATCTTCCCTTTTATTTTCTTCCTATTCGTATCCTTCATCATTTTCTTTCGCCGGCCTTTCCTTGCATTTCCGTTTTTACTGTCAAACACTCTCGTCCAAACTTTGGTTCCCCGGTGGCCTTTAGTCCTCCTTCAGGTATCCTCTCTGCTTTTCCTATCTTCCTTCCTTCTCTCATTTTATTTTGCTACCATGGTTTCTACCATTGGCCCCCCTAAGGCAGACTCGTACTGTGACACCATCAACCCTGAATTTCGGGCTGCTCTGTATCATTAAGGCCATCTTTAATACCCGAGAGGTAATTTTTCATAACATTATTGATCACATTCTACTACCTATTGTCATCCAAACAGTATTAGACGTGCATGCGGGCATGGTCGTCATCTATCTCGTGACTCTCGAGCACTGCTGTCTCCGATTCCCCATTTCTTCTTTCTTTCAAGCTGTTTTAGCCTTCTATGAGTTAGGGTTGACTGACCTTCCTCCTAATTGCGTTCACGTTATTCTGGGCTTTGAGGTCTTATTCCGCTTCCTCCAAATTGAACCATCTGTTACCCTGTTTCGTGTTTTTTTGCCATTCAGCCAGGATGCCCCCTGACTGGACTTTTATGAAGTTCCAGCAGGATAGGGTCAAACTACTAACCGACCTCCCCACTCTTGTTGAATTGAAACAGCGGTTCATTTTCGTGGACGAGGACCTTGTCATGGGCATTGACGGGGTTAAGAGGGTTGTTTATCCCTCTGGCCCAGAAAAGGGGTTGGGGTCTCGTCCTAGTGCCATTGAG
This sequence comes from Rubia tinctorum, assembly GCA_032355605.1. Lineage (NCBI taxonomy): Eukaryota > Viridiplantae > Streptophyta > Magnoliopsida > Gentianales > Rubiaceae > Rubia > Rubia tinctorum. The sequence continues at coordinate 8,980 of JAULKM010136694.1, forward strand.
ATGGTTGCCCTATAGCCCTTCATATCTCATCTTGAGGTCGGGAGTTTTAGATGCGACCACATCCTTTGAGAATATACCCTTCGTGTCATCGACCTGCCATATTTTCCTAGCAGCATTTCTCCCAGCGAGGGTCTCGCTTATCTGAGTGGTACATGTTCATTGTGTCTTTTTTGCTATTTAGATGGGACTCTGATTTTTTTGTACAAATTTCTAACTTGTTTGCACTCTTTCTTTCGCAAAGATGTTTGTGGATGCTTTTCTCAGCGATCTGTCTAGGCTTCCTCGATGAGTCGAAAGTAACCATCGAGCCTCCCAAACTGATGAAGCAGCTAGGGTTGTAGACCAAAAGGTTGAGGTAATTGACATATCGGATACCAAGGAAAACAAGGATGAGACTGCCTTGAAGAGGGCTCGTTGCAGGTTAAGGAGGAGAACTGAAGAGAGTGGAGTGGGTCCCAGCCTGCCTCCCTGCACCGTGATCTCTAAAAAAGGTTCCTGTGACGCAAGCCTCTCGTTAGCAAGAAATTGCTTTGGCCACTCGACCTGTCCTCGCGATTCCTTTCTCACCTCCCTTTGCGCATGGTTCCTTTTCCCAAGGTTCTGTACCGGGTCCTTTGCGTAGCGCCTCAGCTCGAACGAAGCTCATCTCTCAGGCCAATGCCTGGCTCCGTGAATGCTCTCTGAACGTCATTGGTACCAACTCTCTTGCTGATCGGTCAACCGAGGCCATCTTTGAGGTGTGTTTCCTTTATTTATTTTTGCATTTTTCCTTTACTTTATTTTTTCTTTTCTGTTTCCAGCATCTCTGTTCTGCTAGGGCCATACAGGTTGAGATTGACAATTTGTAGGCGGAAGTGGGTGAGCTGAGGCGTGGCCTGGGCTCCCTGCAAGCTTAAGCTCGTCGTGCCTCAGAGTTGGAACAGGACCTGAAGCTAGAGAAGGGGGTCACCGGCTCTCTGCGGAGCTTCCTGACTCGTTTCAAAGCTAGAGTTGCCGACCTGAAATCTTTCCAAGACTAGGCTTACACTCGCAACTTCCTTAGCCTCTACTCCCACGTGGTGCAGAGTAATAAGGCATCTGATTTGCTGAGCAGCGCGTTGATGAGGGCCATTAACCTCTACCCCTGCACTGAAGATGAGAATCGGCTGCAGGTTTGCCTCAGTGATGCTTTTATTCCTTTTCGGGAATATAGCTTCCCTGATTACTTCTCTTAGTTTCACCAGGAATGTCATTGGCCAAATTTGACAGTTGGGCTCCTGACGGAGTCTCCCCTGAAGCCGATGTACACTCTGCCAGAGAAACTCATCAACATGTCGACAATGCTGGAGTTCCTGCTGAGGAGGTCGCTCAAGCTGCAGGTGGCACCGAGAGGGTTGACAGGGCCAAGGGGGTTTGCGCCATGGCCATTGAGGATGCTGAGAACGAGGATGCCGTGAAGAAGCCCTGACGAATATTATTTTTTTCTTGTTATTTGTCTGTTCCCTTATTGAAGGGTGAAATAATATAACCTCTTTTTGTTTTTCTGGGGTGTGTGTTTTTTCCTTTCTTTGCAAACGTTATTCTACTTGTTTCACCAGTTATTATTAACTAAACTTGTTCGCTATTTTCATCTTGAATATGCTTATGTCCTTTTAAGATCTGGCATGTATTTCATCTGGCTATTGGGGCCAGAACCGCTACTTTAGCCTGAATCAGGCTCTTTTACCTCCGGCACTCGTCGTGGTCGGAGGTTCATTCCCATGCCTTTTTTAAGATCCGGCCTGCTATTGCGCTGGCTGTTAGGGCAAGCGCTGCAATTTAGCCTGGACCAAGTTCCTTTTTCTCCGACACTAATTGTGGTCGGGGGGTTCATTTCATTTGCCTTTTAGGATCCGACCTGCAATTGCGCTGATAGTTGGGGCTAGTGCTACAATATAAGTGTGGATCAAGATCATTTTTATCCGGCAATGTTTGTGGCTGGAGGTTCATTTCCTTTATCTTTTCGAGATACGGTCTGCAATTGCGCTGGCTGTTGGGGCCAGCGCTGCAACTTTATCCTGGATCAAGCTCATTTTTCTCCGGCATCAGTTGTGGCCGGAGGTTCATTTCCTTTACCTTTTTGAGACCCGGCCTGCAATTGCGCTGTTTGTTGGGGGCAGCGTTGCAACTTTAGCCTGGATTAGGCTCATTTTTCTTTGGATATGGTTGTGGTCGGAGGTTCATTTTCTTTGCCTTTTCGAGATCCAACCTACAATTGTGCTGGCTATTGGGGCCAGCGCTGCAACTTTAGCCTGGGTCAGACTCATTTTTCTTTGGCGCTAGTTATGGCCGGAGGTTCATTTCCTTTGTCTTTTCGAGATCTGGCCTACAATTGCGCAAGTTGTTGGGGCCAGTGCTGTAACTTTATCCTGGATTAAGCTCATTTTCTATGGCACTGATTGTGGGCGGAGGTTCATGTCCTTTGCCTTTTCGAGATTTTGCCTACAATTGTACTGGTTGTTGGGGGTCAGTGTTGCAACTTTAGTCTGGATCAGGCTCATTTTTCTCTTAAACTGTTTGTGGCCGGAGGTTCATTTCCTTTTCAAGATCCAGTCTGCAATTGCACTAGCTGTTGGGGCAAGTGCTGCAACTTTAGCCTGGATCAGGCTTATTTTCTCCGGCACTGGTTGTGTCCGGAGGTTCATAATCTCCTCTGCACTTGTCATTCGTAAATAAACAAGAGATATACAAAAAAAGGAATGGGGGCGCAGTTTGGGATTTCCTCAGGATCATACCCTTTTATGGGCTTTCAAGAGGTTTAATGCTTTTAGGAAACCCGCCTCGCCTGCCGGTCCTATCAAACAGTCTGAAAGCAGGTATTATGCATGCATAAATCTACAATCACGTAAGCGTAGTACCTTCTTAGGTTACCTATATTCTAGGTCCGGGGAATCGGCCTTCCGTTCATCGTCTCCATTTTGTGTGCTCCTTTCCTTAGCACCCCAGTCACCTTCTATGGGCCCTCTCATTCTGCGTCCAGCTTCTTTTGACCGTGGGTTTGACTTTATTAATTATTTATTGGCGCTAAGTCCCTTACTTTGAAGGATCTTACCCGCACCCAGCTATTATAATGTTCCATCCAAGAATTGTACGCCGCTTCTTTCAGTGCCACTTTCTCCCTGAGCTCATCCAGCTCATTCAAGTTTTCCCTGACATCTTCTTCATTCTCTTCCTGACTTATTGGTTTAGCTACTCTCCTGCTGGGCACTGCTATTTATGTAGGAATGATCGCCTCAGTTTCGAAACACAGCTTGTACGGCGATTCCCCTGTGGTGGTAATTGGCGTAGTCCTGTATGCCCACAACACTCACTATTTCCTCCTCCCATTCTCTTTTGGCTCATCCTAACCTCCTTTTTATTCCCTGAATTACTTTCCTTTTTATTACCTATGTTTGCCTGTTTGCCCGCGAGTGAGCTACGGAGGTGAACTGCTGCCTTATGTTCAAACCCACACACCACAACCTGAAAGGTTCATGGGCGAATTGCTTTCTGTTGTCACTCATTATCATTTGTGGGATGCCAAATCTGCACACTAAGCTCTTCCAAACAAAGGTTGTGATTCTTTTACCTATTTTTCTTACTAAAGCCTCTGCTTCCATCCATTTCGTGAAGTAGTTTGTCTCCACCAACATAAACCTCTTTCTTCCCACTGACTCCGGGAATGGTTTTGCAATGTCAATCCTCTATTTTGCGAAAGGACAGGGTGATCTTGTGTTGGTCATTCTCTCTGTCGGGCGCCTCTGTACCTTCGCTTGTTCTTGTCACATGTGACATTCTTTGCCCATTTTTCCAAATCTGCTCTCATGGTTGGCCAGTAGTACCCTGCCCTAACTGGTCGTAGCCATCATCCTTGCTTCTTGATGACTACCGCAGATTCCTTCATGAATCTCCCTGAAGATTGTTACTGCCAGTTCGGGTCCTACACATCTGAGCCATGGTTTAATGTACCTCTCTTATACAACAACTCGCTTCTCACACCGTACTTTAGATCTTTTCTTTTTATCGTCCTTGCCTTCTTTCATATGTCACCAGTTCCTCGTATTCCAGGTAATTGCTAATGGGTGTCATCTAGTCAGACGTCAACCCCATATCGCCCCTACCTATCTTTCATCCATTGACCTGCATGCCAGCTCCTTTATCATTACAGTTTTGGTTAAGTGTGCATGAGTTGAGGAGGCCAGCTTGCTTAATGCATCCGCTCTCGTGTTCTACGACCTTGGGACCCTGGTGATGTTAAACTCTTCAAACTCAGCCGCCAAGCTTCTAACCTTGTCCCTATACTTCATCATTGCTGGTTCTTTGGCGTGGTTAGTTACCAACATTGAGTCCCTGTAGGCCTGCAACTTCTTTGCTCCCAGCTTCTTGGCTATCTCCATGCTGTGTTTAGTGCCTCATATTCTGCTTCATAGTTGGAGGCTTTGAATATTAAGTATAGGGCATAGGTTGATTACACACCTTTCGGGTCTGATATTACCAGGCTTGTGCCTGCTCCCTCCACTCGAGAGGCTCTGTCTACTTATAACTTACACACATCTGTACCTGCCCTCTCGTCCTGGCCTGCAGGCTAAGATACTTATTCCACCACTTCTTTCATCTTTTTCTCCTTTGGCATCTCCGTTAAAAAATCTACCATTACCTGCCCCTTTATCGCCTTTCTCAGCCCTGGTCACCTCTTTTCCTTTATCTTGCCTCCGTTCTTTTTTTAGGCTCTGTGTCTTGCCCATACTGTCTTGCTATCTGCGAAATCCTCCGTAATTTTTCTTGCCCTGGTAGGTGGCCTTGTTATGATCCTTCGTACTTTTTTCAAATGCGTTAGCTCGCCGCTCTACACCGCATCCTCAATGTTGTGCTTCAGATGAATGCATTCATTCGTATCATGGCCACGATTATCATGATACTCATAAAACTGGGACTTATTTCTCTTTTCAGGTTCCTTCTTCATCTTGGGTGGTACATCCAGGATGCCCTTTCTTGCACACAGGGCAAAAATCTCCTTGAGCGTTGTGATCAGCGGGATGAAAATCCTTTCCGACATGTTCAACCTGCTTGGCATCTGCTGGGTGCCTGCTCGAGCGACCCCAACTTTCTTCAACTTTCCTTCCGAGCTCTCCCTATTGGCCATCCGCTGATTATGGCCTCCTTGTGCTTCCTTCTTTTGTAGGTCAGGTCTTCTCTGTTGATGTTTCCAACTCTCCTCGTCAGTTCATTAATTATCGTCGGCGGGTCCAGGGTGAAGTCTCGCAACAACAACTCGTGTCTCAAACCATTTACGAACGTGTCAATAAGGAACTGGTTGCTCCTCTCCTCCACCAGATTTGCCTCGTCATTAAACCTCTCCCAATACGTCGATAGTGTCTCCTCTGGCTTGTGGCTGATGGTGAGCAACTCAGATCTTGTCTTCTGGAACTTTTTCCTCTGCATGAAATGGGTCAAAAACTTCTCCTCCAACTGACTGAAGCTTTCGATTGTCTCGTCTTCTAGGTTTCTAAACCATACCCTAGCCACAGCCGTCAAGCTAGTTGCGAACACCTTGCACCATATGGCTTGCGGTATCGCAAAAGTGGCCATGTTGGTGCAGAAAGTGTGCAAGTGATCCTCCGGGTCGGCCTCACAATTATACTGCCCCAGGTTAATCAGTATTTTCAGCTTTGGATCCACTGTAAATAATTGTATCCTCCTGGTGAACGGCGATCCCCTAGCCTCCCTGCTTAAGCTTTCTTTTCTTTCTTTTGGCGGTGTCTTGCATCCGACCTATTATTTACCCCTCTGGAGTGGTACATAACCCTCTCCCCACTCACAGTCTGCCACAGTTTCTCTGGCTCCGATTTGTTCTTTTTTTCCAGAAAAATCATTGCTTTTCTTTTTCCTCGTTTTACTCCATCCGGTCTGCAACCCCCTCTCTCATATACTGGGTGCTTTAGAGTCACCCTCTTGCTATGGGAAGAGCTTCATTGGGTGCAAGTTGTCCTCTCCACCCGAACTGCCTGTCCTCCATTTCTTTCAACCTCCTCATCATTTCCTTCTGGGATGCCATTATCATTTGAAGGACCTCTTAGTTGTTCACAACTCCTAAGCTATGAGGATATGATATCTCTCCTCCGTCGGTGTCAGCCTTGGGGCGGGTTCATCCTCTTGCGTTGCGTCTTCCACTGTCACCTGGTTGTACAGGTTTTCTGGTAGTCGTGCCTCCATCTTCTCCAAGTTGTGTGGATGCTGAAAGTTGATGCGATCTCCACAGTCGGCGCCAATGTTAATGCCAAATCTTGTAATATGTTTGGCGATGATCCACACCAGCCCAGTATACACTTGAACCTACAGGACAAGCAGAAAGAGGTCAAGCAGGCAGACCCAGAGTCGTGTCTGCTCCGATGCTTCGGTTAGCCATTGTTTCCATGTAGAAGCGTATATAAGTTAATATTGAACTGGTAGGAAAATTTTACCTTGGGTCACACCCTTCTCCTCGTTATATGTGGTTTAGTGGCTAATGGGACTGGAGTCGTCCCATTAACATCAGTCAAACCCCTTCCTGTCTGTCCCCATGCGCTTGGGCTGAAAGGCCTCTCTTTTATCCTTTATTATAATTGGGTCGTCAGACCCATACATTATCAGGCAGCCGGTGTAACAACACATAAATTCTAGCATTAATAAATACCAATGTTTAAATCTAGGTACCAATTTAAAATTTTGAACTACCGGTTGAACAATGGATGTTTGAAATCACAAATTTTATAATTGTTTACACCGGCATATTTTATTCTACCAGTGCAATTGTACTAGCCACCTCCCCCAATATAATACATACACTGGTATTTGAATTAAACATTGGTAAACATAAAAATGTGATGTCTGAAATATGTGCCAGTATTATAATAGTCGCACCGGCATATGGTACCAGTGCGAATAATGTATGACGCCGGTATAATGTACCTCTATACTTACACATCAATATTTTATGATAAAAAATATAAAAGACTATATTATGGTGCATTGATATCACATCAATGACACATCTCACCAATGATGAGGGTTACAACATATAGGAATACAACAAACCAAAGTTTAATAGGAATAGGATTCCAAAGTCAACAAGGAAATTACCATATAACCTAACTTACAAGGAAACTAATTCTATAAGGTAACTTCCATTTATAAATTCTCCTCCAAGGAAAAGATTTCTATTTCCTTATCACCCTCCCTTAAGTTGGAGCGTGATGATTAAGATTGCCCAACTTGCGAAAAAGAATATGAAATTGCTAATAGTTAAATTTATTTATTTTTAAATACCATAGAACGAGATTCAACTTCATTAACAGTAGAAGTAGCAGCAACAACAGTATCAGTAGCAGCTGGTAGAGTAGTATTCAAATTCATTAGCAATAGTAGCAACGACATCGAATTCAGGATTCCACGTGTCGGAGATCGGTAGAAATCAGTCGATCAGGCAGCGGACAACGGCAGCGTGTGAGCACGTTCTACGACATCGCGAGCGAATTCAGATTCAAGATTCTATATAGTAGCAGGATCATATCAGATATGCGATGGAAAATTGGCTCGATGGTAGGACGAGCCGGCGAGTGAAAGAACAGGCGGTGGAGCGTGAGGCTCGGTGCGGCACGTGGAAGTCACGATGCGGCATGTACGTGATTAGAAAGCAGCAAATCGGATCGATGATTGCAGCATCACAACAACGGCGCCGACGGTCGGTGATCTGGTGGTCGAACGGTGAGCTATGGTCAAGGCGGCGGGGGCGCGTAGATGTCACGCGCGGTCGTCGGTGCCGGCGGTAGCTCGAGGAACGGCAACGAAAAATTTAGGGTTTAGATTTCAGAATTTTAGACTCTGATATCATGATAAAAAAATATAAAATACTATATTATGGTGCATTGATATCACATCAATGACACATCTCATCACTGATGATGGTTACAATATATAAGGATATGACAAACCAAAGTCTAATAGAAATATAATTTCAAATTTTACAAGGAAATTACCATATGACCTAACTTATAAGGAAACTAATTCTAAAGGTAATCTTTACTGCGATGAAAATGTTTCTATTTACTTATCATTTTAAAAGGCCAAACTACCGATGCAATTGCGGAGAATTATCGGCGCTAATGACCGTGTCCTGCCGTACTAATTAATTATCGGAGGCAACCATACTTGTCACGTTGTTGCCTGTCGGGGCCATTCATTCCCCTTGGTCCTCCTCACTACCAGAAGCTTGTAACTCCATCAATAAACTAGTGGAGGACAGAAACCGCACGTGATTCATTTTCTTTACCTTTCAAAAATAGCACTAATAATAGCATCTAATTTTTATCCAATCATATAGGTGTGTGGATCATAATCGGATCCCTCATAACGTAATTTTGCTCGTTCATTGACTTGCAAGATGCGATCTCATTTTCTCTTATATTATAGTAGCTAAATTTCTAATTTTTATGGCAAATAAAAAATGGAATTTAGAATATGAAAATAGAGTAAATTTCAAAAGGCGGCCACATAAAAAAATATATTCCATCTGTCCCATGAAAAATAACATATTTACTTTTTAACGTTTTTTAATGATATATTTAATCATCAATATCTGTAACTATACACAAAAATTTAACGTAAAAAATTAATATTTACAAAAGTAAACATATCATTTTTCGTGGATGGATAGAGCATAAAAAATTAAACCAGGAAATATTATCGGTGTAGGTAGAAGATCACCTCCAGTTGGTCTGAGTTGACTTGAGGTTAAATTTAGCTGGCAATTGCAAAGCATCCATAACTAAACTTTAGATCCACCTGCACGTGATTCTTAGGTCACACCCTTTCCCCGTGTCGGATCGGATCAGATCCATCATCTTTTTATTTACTCCCATCAGTTTCCAAACACTGACTCCTACTTTTGGACACTCTTTTTAATAAATAGTGAAATGAATGGTGAGAATTGCATTGAATGCAAAAAGTAAATTGAGTGGATGAAACAATCTAGGATTTGCCAAATATGGAAATGAACCAATATAAAAAAACCAATCCAAAATAGAAAGGAAGCCAATGTTAAGAAACCGGAGGGAGTATTCTTTTTCCCATGTGTGACAGGGATGAAGTGGTGAAGCCGACAATTGGAACAAAATCATATTTCCAGCGTTTGGGACATCTTTCTCTCACTAAAAGTCCAGAGTGAGAGCATGAATTAGGTTTGATAACCCACTTAAGGTTCTCCATATCCTGTTTCCTTTCATAATCAATCTCAAAAAATTTCCCTTTTAATCTGTCTATATTTAGTTTTTGAGGTTTTCGATCTTAATCCGTTTGTGGAAGATGCCATATTTCTTCCGCTGAAGTAATTCCAACTTATTTGCCTTTCTAGTTTTCTACCGTTTGAGTCGTTAAATCATCTTGTTTTCTTCTTTGGATAATCTGCGCAACGAAGACACATCCAATTGAAGGAGTTATAACGGTTAAGTTCATTAAACTAAGTGGCAAATTCAAAGGTTTTGCCTATGGACCAATGTCATCTTGCCCTAGTGGTAATGACGGCGGTATCCTAGAGGAGAGGTCTCGAGTTCGAGTCTCACACTCATAAAAAACCCTTCAAGTGTGTAGGGGCAAGCGGTGTACACTAATCCGTAGGTCCAAGCCAATAGTTGGGTTTCTCTACAACCAATAGAGTTTTACCAATGTCCTCTTGCCCTAGTGGTAATGACGGCGGTATCCTAGAGGAGAGGTCTCGAGTTCGAGTCTCACACTCATAAAAAACCCTT
>JAULKM010136701.1:0-18755 GCA_032355605.1 Rubia tinctorum
TATATCCACTCCTAATTGTATGAACCCTTAGGAAAATCCCTCTTCTTTGTGGACGACCCCGACTTGCCAATCTATCTCCTTAGTTGTATTTAGTGAGCAAATTGGGCTTAAAAATAGTATCTTTGAGAGGTACGGCGACGACCTCCCATCCTTAAAAGTCACAAGGAGTCAATCCGGTGGACCATTGACGACATCAAGGGAATTAGTCCCTTTACTTGTATGCACTGAATCTTGTTAGATGATGGAGCCAAACCGGTTAGGCAACCCTAGCGTTAGCTAAATCCGTCATGATGGATTTAGTGAAAAGTAAGATCCTTAAATTGTTTCAAGTGGGGATGATGTATCGCATATGTGAAAGCAAGTGGGTTAGTCCCACCAAAGTCGTACCCAAGAAAAGTGGTGTGACTGTGGTGTAAAACCAAATGGGAGACTTGGTCCCCAGTAGGGTGCAAAACAGGTGGAGGGTATGCATAGACTACCGTAGGTTGAATGCGGTGACTAGGAAAGACCATTTTTCTTTGCCTTTTATTGACCAAATTCTAGAGAGACTTGTGGGGAAATATTTTTTATTATTTTTTAGCTGAGTACTCTGGGTATTTCCAAATAGCCCGAAAGACCAAGAAATGACCACTTTCACGTGCTCCTTTGGCACTTTTTCCAAGAGGCGCATACCTTTAATGCTCAGGCACATTCCAAAGGTGCATGGTAAGTATTTTTCGGAGTTTGTTGACTACTTTGTAGAGGTATTCATGGATGATTTTACTAGTTCATGGAAACTCTTTTGATAGTTGTTTACATCATCTATCACTAGTGCTCAAGATATGCGTTGAGAGTAAACTCTTACCGAACTCCGAAAAATGCCACTTCATGGTGGAAAAAGGGCATTGTCTTTTACCAAGGTATTGAGGTAGACATAGACAGGGTAGATACAATACAATCCCTACCCTACCCCTCGAGTTTTAGAGAAGTTTGGTCATTTTTAGATCATTCAGGTCTTTGCCAACATTTCATTAAGGACTTCTCTTAGATTGCCTTCCCTTTGTGTAAGTTGTTGAAAACATAGGGGGGATTTTATGGTTGATAAAGAGTTCCAATAATCCTTTGATACTCTAAAGGCAATGCTTGTCTCCGCCCCTATCACCTAACCTCCTAATTGGACCCTCCTCTTTGAGATTTTGTGTGATGCTAGTGACTTTATCATTAGTGCAGTTCTAGGTAAAAGGATTAAGAGAGTACCACATGTCATAAATATTATGCCTCAATAACTTCTAATGATGCACTACACAACTACACCACAAAAAAAGAGTTATTAGAGGTAGTGTTTAGACTTGAGAAGTTTAGGCCATACCTACTCGACACTAAAGTCATTGTCTTTACAGACCATGCGGCTCTTCGCCACTTCATGACCAAGAAGGAAGCCAAACCTAGATTAATTAGATGGATACTTCTGTTGAGCGACTATGACTTAGAGGCGAGGGATAAGAAACTTGAGTGAAAATGTAGTGGCTGACAATTTGAGTTGATTGGTGTCCTCTTATGAGTTGGAGACCACTATAGAGAAACCAATGAGAGAACCTATTCGGGAAGACTTCCCCGATGAGAACTTGTTTTCCTTTAAGGAAGCTCATCCTTGGTATGCCGACTAGGTGAATTTTCTAAACTCTAACCTATTTACCCCAAATTTCTCCAAAACCCAAAATGATAGGTTAAGAAGCGAAGCGAAATACTATGTGTGGGATGATCCATATTATGGAAGCATTGTTCGGATCAAATGATCCGAAGATGTGTCCAAGAGAATAAGGCTAGCTCAATTCTTAATTTTTGTCACTCTCTTCCAGTTGGTGGGAACTTTGGTGCTAAGAGGACCACTATGAAAGTGTTAGAAATTGAACTTTATTGACCTCATATGATGAAACATGCGAAAACTTTTGCCAATTCAAGACAAATGTCAAAGAACGGGCAACATCTCCCAAAAGAATGAGATGGCACAAGAAAGCATCTTGTATAGTGAAAATTTTTATGTGTGGAGAATCGATTTCATTTGATCCTTTCCTAGTTCCTTTGACTTCACTTATATTTTGCTTGCCATCGATTATGTGTCCAAGTGGGTTGAGGTAAAGACCCACTAGGACCGATGATTTAAAAGTGGTGGAGGGATTTCGAAAGCAAACATTTTTCCCGGTTTGGGGTTCCCCTAACCATGATTAGTGACCGAGAGACTCACTTTTACAATCGCATAATCTAGGCATTGATGAAGAAGTATGAAGTGACTCACAAAACCTCTGCACCCTATCAACCACAAACAAATAGCCAAGTCGAGGTCTCCAATCGAGAGATTAAATCTATCCTTTTGAAAATAGTCCACCCAACTAGGAGCATTCGGCTAGATGACGCATTGTGGGCATATAGGACTGCCTATAAGACTCCAATTGGTATGTCACCGTATCGAGTAGTCTTTGGAAAGCCATGTCAATTACCAGTTGAGCTAGAACACAAAGCGTATTGGATCATTAAGAGATTCAATATGAATTTGGATGAGGCCGGTGTGCATAGGAAGCTACAACTACAAGAGCTTGAGAAGATTCAAAATGACTCCTATGAGATTTCCGTGATTTACAAGGAAAAAACAAAGGCAGAGCATGATAGTATGATAGTTAGGAAAGACTTTAACGTTGGTCAAAATGTGAACCTCGACCTTATTGAATTCACTACATATGTAATAGTAAAGGTTTAACCAGGAATCATACCCTTTTATTTATCTTCTTCGACTACTTCCTACTATAACTTGAAGATCAACCCTACAAGAATATTTTTACCTAAGATGAAATCAAATCAAATCAAATCAAATAAATAAATAGATATAATAAGAAAATAAATAATAGTAAAAAAATAATGTAAATTGTTGTCTTTATTCTAGTATTCATTCAAAACAATAATAATAACATAAAGTAATAGGTAAGGAACAAAAAGAAATAGGTAATGAACAATAATATGGGTTAAAATAGAAAGAAATAAATAAATACAACCGGCACATTTAAAAGAACAACAACAATAATAATAATAAATCATTAAGAAATAATGAGTTTAGTAGTTAATTAAATATCTATATTATTAGAATTTTGTAGTAAAGTCACGTAATATTTGAATTACAATTGAAGTCAAAATATTGACAAAATTTGAGTTAGTAAATAAATAATTATATTATTGTTGAAATTCGGTAATAAAACCTCGTAACATTGAAATTACAATTGAAACTAAAATATTGACAATTTTTCACCCATTTAAAAAGAGAAAAAGAGTACTAATAATAAATAAGGGTAAATAAGGAAAAATATATAATATATGTATATATACATTTTGATTATAAATTAACAGAGAAAATATAAATATGTAGGTAAAATGGGGTGGGCTGTCAACCCCACCCCAATGTTTCTTCAAGACACAATAATAATGTGGATATGGATCATGTAGCCATTTCTTGAACTGTGTGCCTAAAGGAAATGCAAGTCGGCCAAATAAATTAGTCGGCCAAGTAAGTCGGCAAAGCCTGGAAACAACACAATAAATAACCGGGGTGGGTTGTGTGTGTTTGAGGTATTGATTCTTCATACTCATTCTTTCTTACAAATAAAATATAGAAAAACTTAGTTGTTTGGATAGAAACGACAGAATTGTGCTAATTTCAAAACACTAAAACTACGTTCAATTTGGTGAGCAGTTTCATTGCCCTATCACGAATTGAATTAAAATTTATGATTGCATGCTATTTATACTTGTTAATTTTAAATGTGTTATTTGAAAATTTTATATAATGCAAGAAATGTTTATAAATATTATGTTTTTTCATGTTTATTATTTTTTTCCTTAATAATTAAGCACAACATATACTTTATCATACTGTACTTAATTATTATGATACTATGTGAAATTAATTACTAATTATGTGTGGTTGACCGGCTTGTACTTTATTTTGCCGTGTCAAATTTGACTGCGTGCTACTTGATTACTTGTCTGTGTTTATCGGGGTCCCCGACACGATTGGAGTTCGGCCTAGATTGGCGGGGAACGATATTGACCAAATAGTATGACTAGATCTGCTACTCGTGACATTTTTGGTATGCTAGCATAACCATCTGGTACTGATACGAGTTCGTAACTGAACATATTGGGTGTGGTTGACGAATATGGATTTCTAGATCGCGATAGCCTTCGGGCATCACTGAAGGATTTATGCTTTGTCAGTCACAGTAGCCATATAGGAACTTGCCTATGTCTTGGCATAACCCACCCTTATCCTTTTACTATGTGCTAGGATTTATGTGACTATTTGTATTATATGATCACTACATTTCACTTGGTAAAACCTGGCGATGAAACCTCGCTAAGCAAGGAGATTACCCTTGTTTAATCAACCCTAACAGTTGCAGCCGAATAGTAAGAGTGAAGTGCAACGATACCTTTACTTTATTTTGGGGAAGGATCATGGGCGAATCTTAGAATCTTTTGGTTTAGGTTGTATTATTATTATTATATAAAATATTAATGTAAAATTAATCCTTACCTGATCCCTTAGAACTTTGGTCTGTAATTTAATTAAAAATCTTGTTTAATACTTGTATTTAAACTTTCACTGTAATAGTAAATTAGGTTTTGGATGTTTAAATTGCTGCCGCATAAACTGTATTTGCTCATTACTGTATTTAAGTAATCCGATCTACTGGATTACGGTAACGCATTCAGGTCCGACCCGGTACTTGCGTTGAGCAAGTGGGTCATGGATCAGGGGTGTTACACAAAAGGTCCTTCTATTACAATCATGCTTTCTCTTATTCCTGGGAAAACTGCTTTCTAAGTGGATTGACCCGTTTGTGGTGGTGAAAGTTTTCCCACATGGAGCAACATAATTCATGAGAGAGGAGACTTCCATAGTCTTCAAAGTCAATGTCCATCGCTAGAATCTGTAATATGAGATTTTTTAAACCAGGTTTAGTCGAGAAACCCCTTCTTGACGATCAATTTATCGAGTAGAGGCTTCCTAGTGTGAATAAGTAGTGCCCACGACAATAAAAATACATTCATAGTTTTTCTTTGATAGAAGATACTTGCGTAGGAATGATTAATTTTAATGCTTTTGTTGTTTTATTTGGAATTAGTTGATTTTTCTTCTCTTTGTTTTGGAGAAATGTTATGCTTGGTTTGCATGGTTTTGATTTTGCAGGAAAAAGTTATTTTTGAAAAGAAAAGAAAAAGGGAGCTTGAAGGGTGGAAAAAGAATTTTTGAGTAAAAAAAAAGGGAGCTGGACGAGAAAGCATCACGAACCGCGATCGATATCGCAGTCCGTGAAGAAATTCGCGAATTACATCCAGGAGGACAGAAAAGATTCTTTATGGACCGTGACATACATCGCAATCTGCAAAGAAAACTTTGGGGTACGGGACCAAGATGTCACGGTCCGCGAAGAAAAAATTGAAATCCCCTTCAGACCGTGATCAGAATCCATTTTCTCCAATTTCCCCTTTGTTTTATCCGCCCAACCTTGAATCTCCCCTTTTCCACCACCCTACTTGCCAGAAACTACCCCCACCATAGCCAAATACCCTTTCCCTTTTACCCCTACCACATCACTCATCCCTCCCCACACCCAAACACCACCAATTCCCACCCCACATTGACAAAAAAAAGATTAAAAAAACCCTGGAACCCTAGAAATTGGGGGTTATTGAAAATTTTGCCAAATTCCCCACATTTTTATTGAAATAAAGGTCTTCAGAGGTTATTATTTCTCTCTTATTTCTCTACTCACCTCCCCATCGATTTTCCGGTAATCTCCTCACTAACTTTTCAAATTGTTTTGTTGCTTCTTGTGTTTGGTAGCTATTAGAGTAGTTGAAGTGTGTAGATTTTTATAACGGTGCTAATATGGGTGTTGATTTTATGGGTAGGAGTTGCATCTCATGGATTTTAGTATTTTTGGTGAATTTTTGGCTGGTAACATTTATGGTTTGTGTGGATGATATTTTGTTGATGGGCCGTGTTTGCTGTTGCTGTTAAATTTTGTGATAATGGCCCCTAAGAGAAGTTGTGCGTGAGCCAGCAGTTCCTCCCGTGCCCCAACCTGGACCACATGGGTTTGACCGACATTAGGGAGCAGTTTTCTACAAGTTGGGAAAACCTTTTTGCCTCTAAAAGGTCTATTTTTTCGACCAAGTTTGCTCGTCGGGATATTTTACAAGGATTGGGGTTATGGGAGCCCATGAAGACCTTGTTTAGGAAGGTCGGGTTGGAGCAGCTTTTGTCTCGGGCGACATTGATTTATCCTTGGTTTACATTGGAATTCCTTTCCATGCTACAAAGGGAGGAACAGGAGGATGGAAATTATATCATTTTTCACCGATATGATGTGAGGTATGGGGTTAGCTATATAGACTTGGCTTGTGTATCTGGATAGGATCTTGGGACTGGCGATTGTGAATTTTTCCACCCCTCCAAATTTTTGTGAGATGGCATTTTGGCCGGCAATCATCGGGAGGGAGAGGTATAACAAGGATAAAAGCCTGCTCATAATCCACCTGGCTTTGTGTTTTACCCATTGACTTATTTCTATGATGATGTTGGTCCACGGTGAGGCCACTCACTGCAATAATTTGCATGTGAAGTACACGTGGACGATGACATCTGAGGGTCAGAGCCACCTGGTTTTGGTGGAATTGTGGGTTGTGGGTCAGATGTTGTATAAAATTCTCTGAGATAGAAAATGGTCGAATTAGTGTGGGAGGCATGATGACTCTTATAGATAGGGATTTGTGGTTAGAGATACCGGCTATAGGATCATCAATCTCAGATAGGCATGACTACCTCTACAGGACATACAGGCTTAGAGAGACCAAGATGCTGCATGTTTTCCTTGATGCTTTTATATGGATGTAGGGTTGGCTCAAGTACATTAAGTTTATGATGCTACCTTATCATGACCGAGTGGCCATCTCTGAGTACAAACCAGTTAGCGACATGTTTATAGACCCTGACCCAGAGTTTGCGAGGTACTTTTGGGACTCACTCAATATAGGGGGCCACCGACTCCGACACCCCATCATGAGTTACCGACCTAACTCAGCGGGTTATTCACCTCGATCAGTAGAGTGATGATTATATAGAGAGACTGACTAACCTAGATGGGCAGCTCACTTCCATGCACCCCGAGATGCGACAACAGATGCATCAACATCATCATCACTATATATGTGAGTGGACGATGTCTGATCAGCGGATTGATGCGCTTAAGGAGGGTATAGAGTTCATCATTTCCATGGTTCGTTCATCTTGTATGAACGACAACCCATTGTTGGACCTGGAGACTAGACGTTGACTTAAGAAGGAAGAGATGAATAGGAGACAAGCTCATCAGCATGGATGAGATGGACCCTTGTGATCCTAGTTGTGAGTACTTCTCTCTTTTTCTTTACTCTCAATTTGTGCTTTGCTCGTATATATGCATTGGGGACAATGCTTGATTTTAAGTTTGGGGAAGGGAAATTATATTTGTGCTTATCATTAGTATGTGCTCATTATAATTATACTCTCTTTTTGGCACATTTGATGCTAATAATTGTAAAAGATTATAGGTTTTGCTTTAGATAATTGGATACTCTACCAATTAAAGGGTTAGGATCACATTTAATCATTTTGTATCCTAACTCCTTGATTTGTGAAGTGTTTAATGTTTGGTTGGAGCTTTCCATGATTGTTTTGAGGATTGAAAATTTGATTCTAAGAAAAGAATATATCATCGAAGGAAGACCACTTACAAACTGGTAGAGGATAGAGTGAAGACGGAAAGCAAAGTAGCGGGTGAAGAATGATTTGAGTTTTGAAGTTGAGTTCTGAGAATTATCCGAGACTAATTGGTGTCCATGGATAGCATCACTAGATTCCTCTCCTCAATTACTATAAAAACGAATATAACAACTCCCATAAAGGATGAACATTTCACTCGTAGCGATGGAAAGAAGAAGCCATGGACCGTGGAAACCACCCAGAATTTGACTTTTTAGCCTTTTCTCCTTTATTTCATTGGCCTATAAATAGCCCCTTCTTCCCCATTTGATGTAAGCTGGACTTGGGGCTACAAAAAACCTAGTTTTCCCATTTCTTCCATGTTTCTTTGTAAATTTGTGTTCTATGTTATGATTTTTGATTATCTAGGCTAGTTTTCTTCTTGGGAGCAATTGATTAAAAATTTCAAGCCCATGTGGTGAGAACCTATTAAACTCTATTTAGATCTCTCGATTATAATGTATTTTCAATGCTTTGAATGTTGATTTTATCTTCATGAATTGATTAAAAGTGTGCTGATATGGATTGTTTGTATGATAACATGTTTGGAGTTAGATGAAAGTGATCAATTTCTTCTCTTTTGACATGTAGTCCAAGAACATGAAGTTAGGATTTCTAATTGGGTTGATGAGTGATCCGCACCTTACAAGGTCGTTCTTTTTACCAAATTACCCGCAAAGAGCTAAAAAGACCAAAAATGGAGATTTATATGTTGCTTTCGCACTCACTACCAATTACTTGATAGTAGCTAGTGGCAAGTCCGGGGTCATCCACAAAGATGCTATAATTTTAAAGTTAACTAAAAACAATTCACAATCGGGCTTCACTCTTATTGTGTGTAGGGAATAGCTAGTGCTATAAACATAGGGTTTTGGGGGGGGGGGGGGTTTGTCTAACAACTACTAATTATGCGAAATAAGTGATTGGGGATATTTGCATAACATAATCGATAAATGACTTTGATCCTAGATTTTACCGCATATAAGACATACCCACATTATGTCTATGTCACGCAGTGTTGGTGATAGTAAAAAAATCCCAATCTCTGTCACACAAAGGTACCTAAGCCGATTAGATCCTATTAACACCGCCTCCGTAATTAGGGAAAGTACGTCAGCAATCAAGGATCCAAACATTGCTCCTCGTTACCTGCAAAAATCACTCCCAATGCTAACGTGCCCCCGAATAAAGGATCAAGTGCCTAAGCAGTCGCCTTACAGTTGTTACAACTGTTAGGTATGAGAGTAAGGAAAATACATCCCGGACACTCCACTATGGACACTTCTCCCTAGGCCCATAAAGGCAAAGGAATTGGTGTCTCAGGATGACTCTGGGGTTGAAATGATGATGGTCGCTACACAACAACCCTAGTTCCTACAAACTATCATGTTTTTCCTACCGGGTACACCGAGGGTGTCTCACACCCCCCTAGGGGCAATGCCTTCCCTAATATTAACATTATTACACGATGATCCAACCAAAATAGAATATAATGATCAACACGGTACTCTTGATCATATATGCATGCACTCACAAAGCTGGTATTCACGAACCTACAATACACCTAACCCAACGCTCCCACGGAGCAATAAAGACTAGCATGATAACATATCACATATGAACTACGGTGCATCGAATATAACATGTATCATACTAGAATATAAAACTCAAATCAAACATGAATATTCATAGAAATAAAAGATAGGAGGATCTAGAATCTCACAGAATCATTACCTAGTCACGAATACAAATAAAATCCCAAGTAATTAAACTACTCTACTACTACTATTAAATCCATGACATTCATTGAACTAAATGTGTCGGATCTAAGAACTAAGAAAAGAAAAGAAGAACTCTACAGAGAGAGAGAGAGAGAGAGATAATTCTCCTATTTCTTCCTAACTACCAAAAAGTAAAATCTACATTATGGTTACTTATTTAACCCTAGGAGACTAAAGACTCCTTATATAGGAGAAGATAAATGGGCCTCTAAAGACCCAAGTTTGGAAAAACCTAGTAAAACCCTAAGGCCACCACTAGTGCCACGTCGGCATAGGCCGTGCAAAAACACACAACCCGCACCTCACGGCCCGTGCAAAAGTACACGGGCCGCGAACTGGAGCTGCCCTCTGGGTCACTGAGCATGCAGCCGGCGTAAAAGTATGCGGGTCGTGGACTGGAGTCGCATTCTTCTTCTTTTGAGTGCATGGTTAAGCAATACCTCATGAACCGTGGACTGGAAACCTCGTTCTTCAACTTATTGGAGCACGAGCAATGCAAAATACATGGCCCTCTCTAGGACTTAGTCTCATTGAAAAGTGAACAGGCACGGGCTTGACACTGGCTGTGCAAATCTACACGGGTCGTGCTAGTCTTCGACTCTTTCGAAACTTGGCTTTTTCCTCAACTTGTTTGCGCCACTATGGGTGAACAGATAACCTCATTTGGGAGTTCTTGTAGTTGATTTTATAGCACCTGAGAAGACGAATCCAATGGTACCACCCTCGGACAATGATTCTTCTCGGATCATTCCCATAACTCAGTTTAGCTCTTGGATTACAATTCTCCAACTTCTTTGCCTTCCTTCTTCAACCCTTCTATCTTCTACCACATTTGAACTCGTGGTCTTTAGTATTCTACCATCCTTGTGAATGACCTTCTATTATACTACTCCGAAGTAATTACGCGCAATCTACAAATAAGTTCACAAAATAGAATCTAGATGCTCGTAAGGACATATAATCCATTAGATCTAAATAAGCTTAAAATGATGGAATTAGATAAGAAAATGAATAGTGGTCACTCAAACCCTTTGTAATGTAAATTCATATAAACCTAAAAATCTAACATACAAAAGTTACTAAAAGATAAGCTAAATGCATTAGAAAACACATGCTTCTAGCGTCTCATCAATGAGGTTATACATTGATGGATGAATATGAAAATGTTGAACTCTTTGTTATGTTTATCTTAAGGTAGAAAATATAGTAGAGTCCTGAATGTTGAACTTTCTTGATTATCCAAGTATATGAATTGGTTAAATACTTAGGCATTTGGTTGAATTTTTGTAGGCATTAGCAAGTTTGTTGATTTTTTTGTGCATAATACCATTAATGAGATGTCTTTAGGTGTTGATAGTCTAAAGAAGTCATTAATGAGGTGTATAAAGAGACATTGAATTAAATCTTGTAGATTACACTCACGAAGAGTAGGAGTTTTATCTCCACAATTGGTAATCAAGAGGTTAAAACTAGAGTAATGGTTCTATAATTAATATGTGGTTTGGAAGTGGATATCAACTGTGTCAAAGATTTTGTATCTTTGTGTTTCGGTCTTTCCTTTTTACTTGTTTGCATGATAAGGAAGTTGTTATTTATAATCTAGTTATCTTGTATTTAAATTGTAGGATTAATAAACCAAACCTAATTCCCCCTCCCTTAAATATATATATGTGTGTGTGTGTGTGTGTTTATTAAATATTATATGCATGAACTCTTAGAAAAATCTATCTTCTCTGTGGATGATCCCTACTATCACTATCTACTTAATTGTAGCTTCGGAAGTAATTGGAGTTATAATTTGTACATTTAAGAGGTATGATGACAACCTCCCATAAACCTTTACTCGTCCTCGAGTAAGAGCAATCAAGGCCTAAGGCGATTCCTGAAGGCTCTACCCCCCAACACATTCGAAATCTTTGATTTGAGAATTCCCTTAACTCTAAACATGAAAGTTTACCCATCCCCCATATTTGGCCTAAGTGGTTTCCACCCATCAAAATTACATAAAAATTAGGTATTCATCATCAAAAGTAAGATAAAAAGAGATTAAATCTTCCCAAAAGTTTTCATAGTGGCAAAATGAGCCTTCAAATATTTCATTTCTATCAATTTTTCTCTTTTTACCTAGGAGCCCTCTCGGATTTTCATCCTAGCCTCTCATTTATTTTTTATCTTACACCTCACCTTTTTCCACACAAATTAGGTCTCTCACGTTTGCATAGGTCACCCTTTTGGATTTTTGACCTATCAAGACCCCCCAAATTTTGACCAAGTTGCCCGCGAGTGGCTTTTCAACTTAGCGGGATTCTTTTTGTTCTTTTCTTCTTCTTTTTTCAAAATGAAAATTTTCAATAAAAAATACTTCCTAAAAAGTTCCTAATTACAATAAAAAAGAAATCAAAATCGTATCAAGCTGGGAGGTCATCGTCATACCTCTCAAGTGTAATATTTATAACTCCAATTACTTCCTAAGCTACACTTAAGTAGATAGTGGTAAGAGGGAATCATCCACGAAGAAAAGGAATTTTTCTAAGTGTTCATACATATAGAATTATATGTAAACATATAGATACATAATTACGTACATGGGGGGGGGGGGGGTTGGTTCACTAAGTTGTGAAATTAAAGAACAAAGCACCTAGCAAATAAAATATGGTAGGCTAATCATGCAAATTAAACTATGAAGATAGGATTAAACACAAAGCAAGATACCTTGGGCGCAATCGATTTTCACTTCCGAGACTCTTATCTATCATTGAATCCACAACCTATTTAAATATCTTGACTACCTACTGTGGTGGTAAACCTCCATTCCTCTTAAGTGTAGCTTACAAGAGTGTATTCAACATCTCTTTGTAAACCTCACCATTGACCGCTTTAGACAATCAACGCCTAAAGACATCCCATTTATGGAATTATTCATGAAGAATCAACAAACTTGACAACAATTATAAACATTCAGCCAAATGTCTAAGCATTTGACCAATTAATTCATTTACTAGGGTTAATCAAGAAAGTTCAACATTCAAAATTCTCCCTTACTTGCTACCTTAGGATAAAAATGACAAAGAGCTCAACATTATCACATTCATCTACAAATTATAACATCATCAACCTAATTAAAGTCCTAACTTCATGTTCTTGGACCACATGTCAAAAGAGAAGAAATTGATCACTTTCATTAACTCCTAACATGTTATCATATAATTAGTTCATATCATCACACTTCTAATCACATAAATGAAGCTAACAACCACATTCAAAGCTCAACAAATACACAATAGTCAAGAACATTAAATAGGCATAATATAATTCTCAAGAGGAGAGCCGATGTGTAAGAGGAGGCCATAGAGAAATTGATTGAGAGGATGCATAACTCAAAGCTTGAAGGTTTTTGTGACCTTGTTCCTTATGAGAGGCAAGAGTTGCGGCAAGAAGAGAGAAGAAGAAGGCGCGAGGCAAGGGGCATGAGAGCGGGACCTTCGAGGTCCCAAGATTAAGTGCTTACTATATATTCTCCCACTCCACTTGTGTTTTTTTACCTTGTATGATGCATTGGGGACAATGGAAAGTTTAAGTGTGGAGGAGGGAGTAGTTAGGCACTTAGGAATTCTAGAAAAATTCCTTTGTGTGTGTTTGCATGTTTTTCCTTATTCTCATTTTATAATGAAGCTTACTTTGGGCATTTTGTACTACGCAAAAAAATGAAAAATGAAAAAAAATATACGCGGCTAAGTTGAAAACCCGAAAGGGCGACTTAGGCAACCCGGATATGTTGAAATATCTATGCAAAAGCAAGAGGCTAAATGGTGTGGAAAAAGATGAGAAGTGAGCTTTTAAAAATAAAATAAAATTGTGGGATGCTAGAATGAAAACCCGAAAGGGCTCCTAGGAAAAATGAGAGAAATTGAGAGAAATCAAAAAATTATCCTATGATTCTCTTTGCTTGTCCTTTGGTAGTTATTTTGGTAGAGTAACTTAGCTTCACACATTCATATTTTGTGAACTTCACGTTTCAGTTGGTATATATGTTGGTTGGATAGATTGTCTTAGTTTCTTTAGCATGCTATGTTTCACTTGGATCTTTGCTCGTTCTTGTTTACTCGATGACGGGTAAAGGTTTAAGTGTGGGGGATTTGATGAGACGTTAGAAGCATGTGTTTCCTAATTCATTTAGTACATACTTCACTTGGTTTTTTATGGTTAATTGTTGGGTTTAAGTAGGTTTACATTGCAAGGGGTTCAGATAGACATTGTTGGTCTTCTGTCTATGTTTTATAGATTATTTAGATCTAATGGATTCTATCTCTTTACGAGCATATAGATTCTATTTTGTGAGCTTCATTATAGATCGCTTATAAGTACTTCAGAGTAGCTTAGTGAAGGCCATTTGTAAGTATGGTAGAAGATATGTGAGAACCATTTGCAAGGATTATAGTAGACCAAAGACCAAGCGCTTAATCTGGGTAGTATATGGGATGTGCCAAAGAAAAAGTGTTGAAGTCCAGAATAATTAGAAGATTGGCATGGCTTATACCAACCAGATGACTCAAGCGACTAAGTCCTGGTGCAGGCCATGTCCTTTTGCACGACCCATGCACCCTGAAAATCAAGACCTATAGTTTCAGTCTGTGCCCCGTAGCCAAATGTGCGGTCGCGCCATCAGAAGCCAAGGTTTTTGACTCCATTCCTCAGCTCGCATGCATCTGCACGGGCCTCGCCTCTCAGACAACCAAATGCACTCTTCAGTACACGGCCTGCAAGGAATCTCACGGGCCATGCGATCAGTTTGGTTGGGAACCATCCCCAGTCTGCGGGTCGTGTGCTATTGCACGACTCATGCTGACGTGGCTACTAGGGTTTCCCTTTATTTGGGGCTTTTTTAAAGCCCATTTACACCTACTATTTAAAGATCACTATTCTACTTGGGTTTAAAGAGCCTTCATTATTTGTAATTTCTATTCCTAGTTTGAAGAGTAGCTAAAGTAAGAAAGAGACTAACTCTTCTCTGCTTATGGCATTGATTCCAATGCTTGAATGGGTTCAATGTCCATGGAGCAGTGTAATTACTTGGGGATCTTCCTATCCTTTATGTCTGAATATTCATGTTTGACTTGTGCTTATTATTCTTGAGAGATTTATGTTATATATATGTATTGTATAATGCACCATAGTTTCATATGTAATATGTATCGTGATAGACTTGTTTACTCATTGGAGTGTCGGGTTTGGCATATTGTAGGTTCGTGAGTACCTGCTTTATGATTGTATGAATATATGATCGTGAGTACCGTTCCGATTGTTATAGCCTAACTTGATTGAATTGAACCCTGATAGATTCGGCTTGATAGTTTGAAGCAACTAGAGTTTTGTGTAGTGATCATTGTCATTAAAACCCTGTAGTCGTCATAAGACATTGACTTTTTTACAGGGAGAAGCATCCATAGTAGAGTGCCCAGGATGTATTTCCTTACGGGGAAAGAGGAGAGTTGTCCGAATTCCTTTAATCTCTGACGCACTTTCCCTAATTACAGAGGCGGTGTTGATAAAATCAAATGGGCTTAGGTAATAGACATTGTGAAGTGTCGACTATTACCCACACTATGTGACATAGATATGAGATAGGTTTATATGTCTTATATGCGATAGAGTCCAGGATCAAAGTCATTTACCAGTCATGTTACGCAAATATCCCAAGGCTAGTTTAATATAGTTTGTTCTCTTGTTTTTCTTAATTAGTAGTTGTAAAACGAAACCCCACCCCAAACCTATGTTCATAGCACTATCTATTCCTGACACATAATCAGAGTGACGCCCGATTGTGAGTTGTGTTTAGTTAACTTTCAAATTATAGTAACCATGTGGGTGACCCCGAACTTGCCACTAGTTACTCTCTAGTAGTTGGTAGTGAACACAGGACCAACAATACACATTCTATCTTTGATCTCCCAGCATTTCGTGGGTTAGTAACTAGTCTACATAAAAAGATCGGTGTTACTAACGATCCCGCGAAGGGCAGATCACCTAACATCCTCGCTATGTTCGCCTAGTCAATGATCCCCAGCTCCACCCCCTTCTTTTCTATCCATTTCGCTGCCTTCATAAACACCTCGCCATCAATTCCACTTGTGCGTCCAGCTCGGGGAAAGTGCAGGGCACCCAATCTGCGATAAAGTTGGGGTAAACCATCATTGGGTCCCGCTTTCTCACCCGCTCAAATTCTCGTTGGTGCTCGTCATCATCTATGATGGAGGAAGTTCGACCCAAACTTGCGGCTGATCGACCCCAACATTTACGTTATCCTACACTGAGTCAATGATCCTGGCTGCTGTCGCTCTCCCCCTCCCCATCGGAGCTTTTCGTCGTCTTCGACGACATATGGAGCTCCTGTTCAGCGCCGGTGAAGGGGTTAATTAGGTGGCTGGGAAATGGTGAAGGGGTTCTCCGGCGCTGGGGAAACAAGCTGAGGAGGTGACAAGATGGAATGGGGTGGTGGTTGGTGTGGTGGCGGGCGGGAGAGAGAAGAAGACCAGAGGTTGGGTTTTCTTTTTTCTCTTTGTTTTTAAGTAAGGGTATAATGGGAAAAACAATTCAGCTTCTAGGGGTAAGGATATTTTTGTCATGTCAAGTCTGATTAACATCTAAATTGATGAGTCAATGTCAGAATTAGGCTAAAAGGTTATATTTTTCACAATTTATCAAAAAGTTAGGGCTATTTTGACACTTTCTTATTTTGCAGGGTTATACTGACATTTGTACCCTAAAGTTAGGGTTAGAAGTGTAAAAAATCCCTAAATATTAACCGACATGGCCTGACCTGACCTGACCTGAACTAAACCCTAGTTGAACTAAACAAAGTTATCTGAACCGACAATAATCAGACTCGACCCAACCCAAAAAAACATAAATGACTCATTTCCACTCGAGATGGAAATAACCTGACCCGTTCCAAACTTAACCGAGTACAAATATTAAATGACTGTAACATGACCCGACAATAACCTGATCCGACTCGAGGAACATTACAGACCCATTAGAAACCCAACCTGACAGTAACTCGATCCGAGAAACATTACAGATCCGTCAGTAATCTGACTTGACAATTACCCGACTTTGACACCTTTCAACCCAAGTGTGTTTGAACCCGAATACCCGAATTGACAACTCTAAGACGTGGTATAATTGGAGGAGTATTAAAATTCAAAATTAGGGGGAAAACTCTTTCATTATTATGGACTAGCGGGATGAGCACCGCGCGATGTGCAGTCTTTGTGGTATACGTTTTGTTGATGATTCTTTAAATATTGTATAATATTTATTGCGGCGCTCACATTTTTATGTATTTCACTGATGACTCTTGATGTATTTTGTAATATTTTATTATATTAATTTGATTAAATCGTGTTATGATACATATTTTTATGTCAGTTGTAGAAATGTAGTTATTCGAACAATTTGATTATTTCTCACATGATTCATTCGGATTATAAGCATGTTATTAACACTTTGGATGCCATCAAGTCACCTTTTCAGCATCATTTTATGTCTTGTAGAAAAATAAACATATACAATACACATTTATGTAAAATAAACAAATACATGGATGTAATGCACAATTTCACACTTCAAAATAGTCATTATGAAAAATGTAGCTAATACTTTAATGAATTAAATTATTAAGTAAATTATTTTTACAAAATAATAATAATATTAATATTTTTATGAAGTTAATTAATACAGAGGAAAAGAATGTTTATTTAGACAAATTTATACATCATGATTTTTTTTACATTATCTTATTATTTTTCACTCCATAATTTTTAAATAGTCTAGTATTCTCTTTAAATGTTTCGTATCATAACTTCTTCTATTATAAAACTTAAACATTGTTTTTTATTCGTATCAATTCATCTATGAATTAATTGTATCAACCTCTCCCTCGTTGTATTTCTCTTACTACAACTGACATTTTTCAAATCACCTCCTCTTTCTTCAATTTTTATCACTTTATCTCAAATACCATATAATAGAAATTGTTTGCTTGGTGCTGTCAGCCGGGGATATTGAAATCATTTTGACTAACTTCAACCCAAATTGTCTAAAAATAACATATCAATATTATAATATGCTAATTTTAATTTTTTTACTATATATAATCAATCATAAATTATTAAAATATATAAAATTTATAAATATATTTAAAAGCGTAAATATACTATATATATCAGTAAGAAAAATTCAAACAAACACATAATTTGAAATAACAAAATGTTCAGATTTTTTTATACAATGATGGAGTACATATTATTTATTTATTAAATATCCATATAGTAAAAATTGTTTGTTTAATGCTATCAACCGAAGATATTGAAATTATTTTGACTAATCTAAAGCCAAGTTGCCTAAAAATAACATACTAATATTATAATATGCTGATTTTAATTTTTTAAAATATACAATATCGTAAATGATTTAAAATATATAATTTTTAAAGATATATTTAAAGCTATAAATATTTCATACTATATCTATATCACTAAGAAAAATTTAAATAAACATATAATATGAAAAAACAAAATGTTAGGATTTTTTATACAATGATAGAGTAGTTTTGATCGAAATATATATACATATTATTTTTTATTATGCATGACAAAAAAATTGTTTTAGACGACCTAATTGTTAAATGAAGATATTTTATAATTAGTGAGACTAATTATGTCATTTGATATTTACTTTTATTTATTGTAATGAGATACACAAAATTATGATAACATTTAAAAATGAATCTCAACATATAAATAATTACTTTTTAAAAATATGAATGAAATATTATTAAAAATAATCCAATTTTATTGTATTCAATACTTAATAATGATTTCTAACTAAACTAATTATTTCACTTCATAACTCATATAATTTCTTTTAGATTACTAAATTTTAAAATTTTAAATAAAATTTATCTTTAATTTAAATATAAAACACAAAATGTACATCCTAATATTTAAATAAAAATATCGCGTGTTGCACGATGGTACTCACTAGTTTCTCTAATTGTTTTCGTATTTATTTCTCCCTATATATTTATTGAAGTATTTTTCCTTACATTACTTCTACCATTATCTTTCTCCCTATTATGG
>JAULKM010136712.1:0-18755 GCA_032355605.1 Rubia tinctorum
TTTCCAACACGTGTTGTTTACAGGAAGCGGTGTAGCTTTGCGTGTCCTTGCATTCGTATTTTCTGGGTTAACTGGCATCACGTCCTTTCGCAGGTTTCCTTTCAATTCACGCCGCTTCGCACTCTTTTCCCACTCTAGTACAATCCCTTGCACATTCTAGCACAGCCCTCGAGAGTCGTGTTATACGACCTCCTCCTATTTTAATTACTCCCCGAGCCACTCAAGTTGCAGAGAGAAAAAATGTGTTATTTATCTACCATGAAAAGTCAGAAAAAAGCTGTTTGAACTGAAGTTTGAAAGGATAAAAAGTTTATGAGCAATAGTGACTTGCTCAATGCTAATTACAAAAATCACACTCTTAAAATTTACAAAATTTTCCACTAATTCATTACAAGTTAAATTAAAACAAGTTGCATTTTAAACTAATGACTTCTAAATCTCCAATTCATCTTCTTCAGCAAATTAGGTGAGGCGAAAATACAGAGCAAAGACAGAGCCCCTGCCTAAATAACAACAGAAGAGGCGAAAACACAAGACACTTTCTTAAACTGCATTCGAACACAAAATTACCCATGAACATAAAATCAACTTACAAGTTCTATTAAACATCAAACATGTTCAATCGAAGGAATTATATTACCGAATAACACAAATTCTTCAACATTCAAACCGTTGTAAACATTAAAACAACCTTTATTCAACCAGATCTAAGAAACCCTAACCAATTTTCTCATTATTAACCAAACTCAACCCAAAAACAAGTAAAAATCGTAATGAATGCAAGAGGGATGCACATTTAACCACACATTTTTTCGAAAAACACACATAAAAACTTACAAATTTGAAGTGTAGATGGACAATGAAACCCTTAAAAGTTTGAAAATGGCCCACCATTGCTTGCTTCATCGCCCGATCACTGCTTGCGTCTGATTTCTCCATCTTTGCTAGCTTCATCGCCCACCGCTGCTCGTGCTACAGGGGATTCGTGAAAGAGAAGATTCAGTGAAAGAGAGAATTTAGAGAGAAGATTCGTGAAATGATTCGAAGAGAAGATTTGTGAGAGGATTAGGAAACAAAAAAAATAGCAGAGAATAATTGTGATGAAAAGATTGAGATGTTTGAGAAGAAAATTCGTGAGAGAGAGGGAGAGGGAGAGGGAGAGGGAGAGGCAGATGGAGAGGATCTGGTTGCCTTTTGGAAAAAATCAAGAGACATTGAAAGAGTCTAATCTTCTCCCTTGAACCCTAATTACCAGTCCAAGCCCATTGCCATTTCAGCCAACATAAGGGGTAAAAATGGAATTTTGCATCAAGTCAACCAGCCCATTTTTGGTAAGTTTCAGAAATTGTAATTTGAGCTGTGACACCCCAAAATGGAAAGTGTATAGTTTAAGATGGGACGGAGGGAGTATTATTTTAAATATTATTTTAATATTTTAGTCCCTCGTCTCATGGAAATCTGAAGATGGAGAAAGATAAACTTTTAATTTTAGTAATGTATAATGTCTGTTTTACCTCTGTCTTTGCCAAACACTTCTTCCCACAAACTGAATCGCCTCCACCTCGAGAAGAGGCGATGTTGCTGCTGTGAATATGTGTAGGGACTTGGTGAATGTTGTGAAATATCGTCTGGCTTCTGCGTATTTGATGCGATATTATGAGACATTCGCAGGTATATGTGTCCTCTACGGCTTTTTGGGGAGGTTTTCCCTTGGGTGAATAAACAATTGATTGAGTTTGGTTTACGATGCGTTGTCGTTGAAACACGCATGTTTAGTGTTTTTTCAGTTTCGGTGTGCAATTTAATTAATTGACAGATGTGTCGATTGATTTTTCGGGGGCAGTGTTTTGGGTATGCTCCTTATAAATACCTCAACCGATGATTGTATTTTTTATCCCTTATTTGTTATATAAAGGCACTGATTTATGAAGCTTGATCTGAGCCTAAATTTGAACAACGTCTAGCATTTGCCTCTTCGAGCATTTTTTTTACTGCGCTAATTCCACTTCAGTTTACTGGGGTGTCTTAATGTGCCAGATTTTAGGTACATATTGTCCAAGTTCTGTTTATTAGACATAATAGGACCGATAATTTTCTGGTGGTAGGAGGATTTAATGTGTGTCCCCCAACCCACCCACTCCCACACAAGTATGGGTCTTTTTGGTACAATTTTTTCTCCTGCTATTCATTATCGGATGGGAGGAATTGGGTTGAAGATAGAGGGTGTTCCCTCTGTTGATCAACCGATGGTGTCATCGCCTGTGGCTACAGAGGTGGGAGCGCCACATGTGGTGGATCATGGTGTTGGCTCAACAGAAATAATAAAGAGTCATAACCGTGAGGTGTCGATGTTGGAATTGGGTGGGTCTCTTAGTGGTCCCGTGGATGGACCGAGAGAGTCTTCGAAGAAGAATCATTGCTCTTGCCACCGGAGTGAAGAGGATCGGGAACATGGGTAATCGGGTTGTTGTGCTACCCAATGGTTTAACCATGTTCAAGCATGTCACCTCAGTTAGTAATAATTTGGGATAATGTTAGTTATTTTGTGTGTCTAGTTTGGCATTGTGCTAGTAAAGCGCTTTTTCATTTTTTAGGTTGTGGTAGTTTGCCCGTCCTGGGGACCGTTTAGCGATGCTTGAGCCCAAGGCAAGAGAGGTTGAACATCTTGGAATCAAGCTTAATGGTGTTCTCTAGTAGTTTCGCTTATACGAGGAGGTGGAGACCCTTCGGAAAGAAAAAGCCCATTTATGAACTATGGGCTTTAATACTCTTGAGTATGATAGGATGTTTGTCCACCAACTTTTGAAGACTCGGGAATTATTTAGTTTGGTCTCCGAGGTTACTGATGTTTCTTAAGATGTTTCTTAAGATGTTGGCAAATATCAAGGGTGCAAGTATTTGCAGGGTTCCAATCCCAGAAGGGTTCATAAGCTACCTCAGATGTTTGAGATATAGAAAACTTTAAGTTAGTGCTAGAGGGAGGTGGATCGTATATTTTGGAAGAAGGTGGGCGAACATGGGAGCTCATTTTCCCTGGTGAACTATCCAGAGGACTTGGCGCAACCGCTTAATATGGAGGAGCTTCGTGTGTATCTTGAGGATAAGCAACTGGAGTGTTCTCTTTGTGTTGATGTTGTAGTTGGCGAGGTTGCGACGAGTGAAGATGATGCCTCTTCTGAGGATGAGGTAAATAAACAAGCTTGTAACTAGGCTTAGGTTCTCGTTTATCGTAGTTATGAGATTTGCTCTTTATGGATGTTTTTTTGTGACTCAATTTGTGATTTCCTTTTATGATTTGCATTGTGGTTGTTCTTATTTTCTTTGTTGTGTGAATGTCTCTATGTAGGTCAGTGATGGGGTTGTGGGTAATGATGGGTTTGAACGTGGGCCTTCTCGATCTGGGACGTATTCGGTGCCTATAACATATCTTGGGGAAGCATAGGCTGAGAGGGTTTCGCAGGATCCGCGTAAGGCATCTTCTTTGATAAAACCTATCCGGGATTACCTCGATGATTTTAAGGAGATTTTTGGATACATGGAGTCATCCATCTTGCTCCTCATTGGAAAAGGTTGGTAACTCACGTGGGTGGTTATGTGGTGGATGTGTTGGTGCGATGTAATGAGATGACTTCATGTTGGGATAAGAAAAAAAATGCTTATGATGTGTGTATCAATATCCTAGAGGCTGATTATCGAAAGCTAGAGGCAGCTAGTGTTCAGCAACGGGAGGATATGGCAAGTTTGATTAGGTAAGAGGAAGACTGGATGTGGGTCATAGCTTCCATTGTTGCTGAATTGGAGCATAAATCTAAGATTATGGGAAGAATCTGGAACGTATGGATAAGGCTTATGAAAAGTTAGACGCTGCTAAGAAGGGGTTGGCTCTGACATATGTTTCCGCTTCTAAGTGGAGGTACAAGTTTGATGCTCATTTCGTTTTGAACGTGATATAAGTAAAGGCCAAGAAATGGTCAGTAGAGGAGAATCATAGTCTGACTGCCGTTACTGGAGGTTTGTCGAAGCAAAAATGTATCTCGCGAGCCAAACCCATTTAGTGGCTCACCTGTCGTGTCAACATGTGTCGTGAGTCACCTTATTGTGGTGTTCTCACTTGATGTCCACTTTGAAGTGCATACTTATGATAAGAAGATCAAGGACGAGAAAACCGCTTTACGATATTCCATGGATGTTTTTTTTAGAAAATCGTGGAATTGGTGAGTGTCCAGCTAGATCGAGAGCAGTATGGTCCGATTGAAGATTGGAAAGCATATTACATGCATTTGGTGGAAAGGATGCAGAGATTGGGCTAGCATGACCATCCCACTTATAAGAATATGGAGTATACACTGGAGAATATTATAGAGGAAGAAATGATGGATTGTGCTAGTAGTAGTAAGAAAGCTTTACCTTAGAGGTGCGAGCTCATGTAATAGTAATAGGCATAGTGTTTATGTGTGTTTGTAGTCGGCGTGAATTGTAAAGAGTATTTACCTGTGTGTTCGAGGTATCTTTGTTTATTGTTGTGCTGCTTATGTGCAGTGGTATGTATCATTCGGCAAACTTATATCGTACGTCTTGAACCTTTTGCATTATCTTGAGCAAGTATGAGGCTTTAATGATTAAGGATGTGCATTGTTATCCATCTTGAATTTTATAGCTCTGTAATGTCTTTTAATATGAATGCATTGCTGCATTTTCTGCTTAGGTGAGGATGCCCTTGTATTTGCAAAGACGTGGGTAATTTTCCTGCTTAAGTTGCAAGATGTGGATTAACTAGTATTGGCGAAGCCATGGGTGGTTTTTCTACTTAAGTCTTGAGTTGGGGTTTACCTCTATCGGCAAAGTCGCAGATGATTTTCCTACTTAAGTTGCGAGTTGGGGATTTACCCTTATTTACGAAGTTGCGGGTGATTTTCCCATTCAAGTTGCAAGGTGGGGATTTACCCTTATTTGTGAAGTCGGAGGTGATTTTCCTACTTAAGTCACGAGGTGGTGATATACCCGTGTACGTTGTCTATTGAACACATGGTGTTTTTCCTCCAAGAAGACGTTTTCATTTATGTATATACATCCATGATCATTTCAAGTGTGGAATTAGAAAGCGTGGAAAGCGATCATATCGAGACCGGTGTACAATACCTCTGTATGGGAGCCATAGGTCTGCACATGGTATTTCCTAAGGTTGGCCAAGTTCCACGTATTTGGGGAAGGTGCCTTATCCATCTGGATTAGGGAGTAGCTGTTACATTTTAAGCCTCCACGATTGATTTTGTACGGGCCTTCTCATGCAGGGAATAGTTTTCTTATTTTCTCGGTAAACTGGCTTCGCTCTTTTGTAAGAATATGTCTCCTACATTAAACGAGATTGTTTTCACCCAGCCGTTGTATGATTTCACCACTTTTTGCTTATGTCTAGCCTCTCTAATAGTCACAATTTGTATGCGCCCTTCAAGAATGTCTATATTTTCTCCGATATATTCTGATTTGTTGATCTTATCGTAGTTGATTGTTCTTAGGATTGTGAAGCCTACCTCTGTAGGATTTCCTGCTTCATGTCTTTAACCCAAGATGAATGGTGTTTTCGCTGTTTTAGTTTTGAGAGTGGTTCAGTAAACCAATAAGACTGTTGGTAGCTATTCAACCAATCCCGTTTGCTTCCCTTCTAACCTCTTTTAGATTCCCTGGACCACCGTCCAATTTTTTAACTTCTATTTTCCCATTATCCATAGGATGTGCTACCAAGGTGAATTTCTGACTTATATTCAAAGTCTTACACTATTTGCTTAATGCTCCACTTGAGAATTGTGTGGTAATTGTCTCAGATGATAGTTTTTAGTATGTCAAAGCGGCATACGATGCACTTCCAAACAAATGAGTTTATAGCTTTAGTAGTGATTTTGGTTCAAGGGCTTTTCTTCGACCCATTTTGTGAAGTTGTCAATAGCCTCAATGAAGAATTTTTCTCTTCCTGATCGGGCTGGGAAGGGGCCGATGATTTCGATTCCTCATTCATCAAATGACCAGATGCCATAAACTCCAGTCATCCCCGATTGGGATTTTCGTTGAACTGTGGAGTCTCGCTAGCAGCCGTTGCACTTTTGGACAAAGTCGTGTGTACTTCAAATATTGTCGGCCAGTAGTATCCCGATCGGAAGATTTTCTTGGTTAAAGTGCGAGCACCTTGGTGTAATCCACAACATTTTTCATGCATGTCTCTAACAATGAGTGTAGATTGTTGTGGTCATATACATCCGAGTCATTGTGTTAGATACCCTCTCTTGAAAAGAACGATGTCCTTCTAGCAGTACAAATGTTCTTCGAGCTTAATTTTTCGTGCTTCATTAATATTGTATGATAGGTCCCACCCGACCCAAGTTTTATTCTTTAATTTGAGCCACCATTGTAATCGCAGTGTTGCGAACTGGGATTAGTTCAAAAATTTTATTGTTCTGCTTCTGGATTGACTTGTACACTGAGATCGCTAGCTTTCTTAGTGCATCAGCCCTTGTGTTTTCGAACGGGGAACATGTGTGATCTTGAAGTAGTCAAACCGGTGCATGAGGTACTAGGTCTTGCAGTTGTGTGAAACAATCT
This sequence comes from Rubia tinctorum, assembly GCA_032355605.1. NCBI lineage: Eukaryota > Viridiplantae > Streptophyta > Magnoliopsida > Gentianales > Rubiaceae > Rubia > Rubia tinctorum. The sequence goes on from JAULKM010136712.1 coordinate 6,595, forward strand.
CTTAAACCCCTTGTCTTTGTGAACGACACCCAAACTTACCACTAGCTACTATTTTTCATAGTTAGGAGTAAAGTAGGGAGGAACATTATAAATATTATCTTTCAACGGCTCGAGTCCCTGGTCTTCCTTAACACCCGGGTACCCCATCAAATTTTAGCATCGTTGCCGGGGACTTAGGGTGCGTTTATTTGATATTTAGCGTGATTACTTGAAAGAGTAGTTTGGTTTGTTAGAATTTTGAGTTTTGATAGTCTTGTTGATTGAGCTTGATATTGCTTGGTTGTTTGCTTGTTTCCATCACATTTCTTGTGTTTATTTTCTTGGTTGTCTATTGTAGAGTGTTATCTTGGTCCTTATTTATGTTACATACACTTACTACTAACTTAAGATCACTATACTGCTTGCCTGACACCATAGGTTACCGAAGGAGACGTAGAGCAACCACGGAAACTCTGCAACAACCACTTTAGGTAGAAGAAAAACACGATAGCGAGGACAATCATACACTAAGGAAGTTGATTACTCTAAATTTGGAGAATCAACCCTTGTGCATCATCTTCCCAGCTTTGCTCACCAATGTCACGTGTGAATTGAAGTCTGAGATGATCCATTGCTTAACAACCTTTCATGGTATGGCCGAGGAGGACCCTAACAAACATCTTTTCGAGTTCCACCTTGTTTGTACCAATATGAAATCACCGGGAGTTGTAGAAGAGAACTACAATTTAAGGTCATTTCATTTCTCATTGAGAGATATCGTGAAGGATTGGTTATATTATCTTCTGTCCCGGTGTATAACAAGTTGGATGGATATAAAGTAGAAGTTCCTTGAAAAGTTCTTCCCAATTTCCAAGTCGGCCAGATTAAAGAATCAACTCTCAAAAATCTCCCAACATACTAATGAAACTCTCTGAGTATGGGAGAAGTTTAAGAGAATATATATTGGAGAGTTTCCCTTATCATCCATTCAAGGATGAGACTTGGTTTACTATTTTTTAAGGGTTGTCTGAATGAAGACATGCAGATGGTCAACGCCGTTTATAGTGGATCAATAGCCAACAAAAATCTGAAGGATGCTATGGATCTCTTAGAGGTGATAGCTAACGAGACTCGATAATTTGAGACCCGATCAAGAGTGAAGATGAATGACGAGGTGAACACCACCTCCCCTATATTGGAAGAGCAAGTTCAAGCACTTGCATCAATGATGAAGGAATTCATGAAGGAAATAATACAACAAGTGAGAACATGTGGGATATATTAACTCAATCATCCAACAGATGCTTGTCCACAATTGCGAGAAGATGATGTTGAAGAGGTCAATGCCGTGAATTATCAAGGAGGACAAGGGTATGGAGAAAGCAAGCCTTATGGAGGAGGTCAATGACAAGGGTTCTAACGAAACCAAGGAGCGGAAAAGAACTATGACCCCTATGCCAAGAGCTTTAACCCAAGGTATAGAGACCAATTAAACTTTCGGTGGAGGGATGACTAAGAAAGACGTCCCAACTATAGAAATGGTCAAGTCTATAATCGGGGCCTCCACAACCCTACCCAGGAGGCAAAATAACTTCAAACCTGTAAGTTGACAATCTCAAGTATGAAAGATAGGAGCTTGTGGAAACAATTTCTCATGTGACAAATAGCAATGAGATCGTTGCGGCCCGAACGAGTAGAGACATCGAGTAGTTGGGTACTATAGCCTTCTCAAAAGAGTCTGGGAAACTCATTTGAAGGCAAAACATTTGTTCTATCACGTTGAGGATTGACAAGGAGGTTAGGAAGCCTGAAAAAGGAGATTGAGCAAGAGGAGGATGGATTTTTGAAAAAAATGAAAGTGGGATGTGAAGAAGTCCTAGTTAATGGAAACACCAAGGAAGTGGAGATTGCTCACAAAGAAGTCGAGTATACATACTCTCCATAGGTGCTCACCACGAATAAGCTTGAGAAATTAACCCCTCATCGCCATTTATGGTGGCCTTGAAGGCTAAGAAGAAGGTTGTTATGGACTGTGAAGACCTAGTAGAACTCTTCCAAAGGTGCGAGGTAATAATTCCCTTGCTTGATGCTACAACTCAAATACCACGTTATGCTAAATTATTTAAAGATGCATGTACTAAAAAGAGAACTAAGCCACTTAGGAAGGGAGGGAAGGTTAAAATAGAAGGTTATATTTCCACTTTGCGACATAAATATTTACCTAAAAAGTGCAGTGACCTCAAAATATTTTCAATCCCTATTAACTTAGGTGGTGTTTTAGTCAAATAAACTATGATTGATTTGGAAGCATCCATAAATGTATCCCATTTTCATTTTAAAATCCTTAACTTAGGTGAGTTTTAAGAGATTAGGGTAATTATTCAACTAGCATATCACTCACAAACTAGTCCTAAGGGGTAGTAAATATGTATTGGATAGGGTGGTAAAATTAGTGTTTCCGACAGATTTTTATATTCTTTTCATGATACACGAAGGAGGTGCACCCTAGATCCTATTGGGGTGGCCATTTCTAAAAATGGAAATAACTCAAATAGAAGTTCAAAATGGGACAGTTACCTTAGATGATGATGAAGAGAAAGTAGGATTTTCCATTTATAATTCGAATCATGTTTCTATTCCCTCTATGTCTTATAATGGTATATGTGTATCTTGTGATTTCAAAGATATGAGCATGCCATGTGATGGTTTTGAGTCCAAAGAGCATGTTGAAATCTTGAATGTTCTTGAAATGACAGATGATGGTTGGGAATGACAGTAAGAATATCGAGCAGGATGTTAGTGTGCACATGCCTATGAAGGATTTTTTTTGTTCCATTGCAACACTAACATGCAGCGGACTAAGGAGTGAGGGAAGGGATTAAAACCTCCCCTCTCTCCTCCTAAGTCAGAGATACTGTCGAAAACTCCAACAATTGTTAGGAATTGACATACATGATTTGTTGCTCCAAAGGTAAAGGGTAAGCCTAGGCAAATGAGGAGACCTCCTCACAAAGAAATTGTTGTGGGTGGGATAGTGGATGGCCATTCCGGAGACCTGATGGTGAGTTTGAATTAACCTCGATGAAGTTGGAAAAATAAATTGTGTCAATGGCGATAAAACTATGAATTTCTTGTTTTCCTTTGATTTTGTGTTAGTATGTTTGTTTTGATGCTGCTTTTTTGTGTTTCAAAAGTATATTTTGTTGAATTTTTGGGTTGGAACAGTATTACGCCGGTTTGTGTGTTTGTGGTGAACATGGATTTAGGTTTTGGATTGAGGAAGAGAGACGGTGGTTTGAAAATCCCAAGGCTAGATCATAGTCATATGGTACGGTTCATGTCTGTGCCTCAGGAACTCGGGATAAGGATGGTCATAGAACACAACCCTTGCTTGAAGAGCAAACTCAGCTACTGCGAGCCCAACTGGATGACGCCACCTGGAATAGACTGTACCATGTCAATAACTCTAGTTCCATCTTCTCTGATTGGTTCGTGCTAGTTGGCACAGACCACATAGCATTAACCCTTGTAGCGGGATGTGAGACCCTTTATCTCCATCTCCTTCTCGTTTATCTTCCCCATAGCCACCTTCAACTTCCTCCCCCAAATTAAAACCACCAAAATCACCAAAAACTCCTAAATCTTCCACCAAAATTACTCCTACATCCCTCTCCTACATGATTTCCATCAACCCACTTCATAAATCACTAAGAATCACCACCAATCACCTTTAACCCAAGAACCTATATTTTTGAAAATTTTACAAAAGAAGAGCATTTTTTTCTCTCTCTCTCTCTCTCTTCGATCTTCAACTCTCCAAGGTCTACATCATGAGAACTAGCTTTGTTTTTTGAATTTATTAGCTTCTTAGCATATTTTTGAAGGTTAGAATCAAAATTTGCAAAAATAGGGATTATATGTGAGTGATATTGGGCCTATATTTGGGCTTAAGTGTGGGGGATTTTGGAGATAGTTTTGTGCTTCAAGAAGAAAGTTTCTAGGTGGTAGTGTTGAACCTTGTTAGCTCTTTGCTTAAAAATACTTGTGTTTCTTTCATCCTTGTTTGTGTTTGTTATTGAAATGGGACCAAAAAGAAGCTGAGTGGAGAAGGGCAACTCATCCCGAGTGGAGAAATGTAGTTTATCCCGAGAAATAATGACCATCCCTGAGATATCTAGTGAGTTGGGGGGCTAAGAAACATAGCTGTAGATAAAATCCGTAGCTGAAGAACGTGGAAAACCAGGGGAGGGCGGCAATTGAAACCCAGTTCATGTGCAAGAAGACACTTTAGGAACTTGGAATCTTGGAACCAGTTCGGTACTTGTTAGGTAGAATAGGATGTTTGTAAGCGGCAATGAAGAGAGTCGGAAAGCTCCCCATTGTGTCAACATCTAGGAAACGAACGTCCAAGTGGGGTTACCATAGAAGGAGGTGGTCGTAGTGGGAAGCTTTGCAAGATTGACAAGGTGGAGGAAGCCACGATGATTATCGCCACCACATCAAAAAACCACTTGATATAATTTTTTGATGGTGGTAGAGTTTTCCTTTTATGGTCATCCCATAGCCGGAACAAACGACCCTTATAGACCACACCATATTGGAAAACCTATGCCTTGCTCCCGATGCCAACTACGATTATGAGCAATGGGGTGGGACCGTATTTGATAAATTCTGAATTAAGGACCTCAATAAAGGTCCTCGAACGCTGGAATGAGTTACGAACTTGGAACCATAGAAAGGTTTCGAGTTCAGAACCAATATTAGAGCTACCAAATGAGTTACAATCTTGTTCGTCCAATCTGTACCTACACTGTATTTTGACACGTGAAATATTTTTTTAATAAGCTCTTCCTAGTTTGGAAGTTGTCTTGGGTACTTGCTTGAGAGTTCAGAACTCATTCTTTGGCATTTGAAAAAATATATGGAAGAGAGGATAAATTTCTGAATTTGGAACTTTAATATCACATTTTGGTAAATATGGGCTAGTTCATTAGAAACCAGCTTGAATAAAGCCTCATACAACAGCTCCAGTTCGTATAAAATACATGATCACACTAGCTATCAAAAATATATAGACTACACTAGCGAATTGAGCAACAATCTGTAGACAGAAATATAAATCCCGCAAATTCTATTCCACACAATTAGTGTCATCATATATGCTAGTTTTTTATACTACCATGTTGGGATATCCATTTGAAGAAGAAAGGCTTGAACTAGATACATAGCCAAGCAATTTCTTGTGATGCTGATATCATCTTGTGAATACGACTTGTGGACCTTTGGAAAATTCGTAAATTGGACCATGTTATTGACATGAATATTTGTAACTTGTAAGACATTATACTTCCACATATTATATTAATATGAATATGTAACTTATGTAACTCTCAAGCAACTTATTTTCCATACATTATGGATATTGATAAATACAGATATTTAGTTACATTATTTCATTCAATTATACATAATGTGATACTCCCTCCATCCCAACTTAAATTGCATAGTTGCTTTTCATGCACTATTCAATATCAAAGTTTGGCCTCATATTTGAATAGATATATGAGCAACGATATTATCATATGTGGTATTGTTGAATTCGTTGTAACAAGTAGTTTCTAAATATCAAAATTTTATTTACCGTTATTATACGTAAGTGAACATATTAACGGTCAAATTTGTTTCTTGAACAGCGTGATAATGATTGCTGTGCAATTTAAACTGGGACAGAGGGAGTATTAATTATTATCCAACATGATGTTCCTTTAAACTCATCACAAACTCTACTTTGTGGAGCAAAATGATAACACATGGTGAAATGCTCTAAGCTCATTGCAAAAAAGTGCATACCTCGTCAATAAGAGCCACAAAATGCAACACCACAATTCTCACTTGTTGCAGAAGAGTGCTCTTACATAAACCAGAATGGAAGAATGCATGAATGATGATAGGAGAGTGAAAACTCATAGTGAATGATGTGGAAGCTAGTGAATGACTAAATCACAAATCACATTCCTTAAGGGTTACAACTAATTATGAATACCTTTGTTTTTTCAATTATGTCACATCAGTCACTATGTCATTTCACTATAAATTTTCACTTTGTTTGTCGTTACTCTTCATTTAAATAGTGTATCATTACACACACTAGTTACATTAACACAAACACGAGAAACATGAGCCAACAAAAATCCCCAGGAAGGACATCATCAATCATGCCCCTAATTCACATCTTCTCCATCGCCACACTATAGAGCTTCAACCAGAAAAGCACGTCAGTGTGAAGAAGGTAAATGTATAAATTGGGGATAATCACAAGGAGAAATGTGTTATCGAGGGAGAGAGATTGATTTTTGTGTTTTTTGCTGTGAGGTCCCTAAAATTTTAATTTTTTTAAAAAAGTTTCCCCTAAATCCAAATTAATTACGACTTGATCCCAGTACACACACCCCATTTTGTACACCAACTATCAACCATCCATCTAATCTAATGTCACCCATTGATTTAATCCAATTTCAACTAAGCTATTTCTATCGTACTCCAAGCAATGAATGAATTGTCACACTCTCTCATACTTCACTAATCATATTATGTTGAACCTCCACTTCAAATACACAACATATATAATTTGAAAATAGAGAAGAACAGATCCCGAAATCCCGATCAATATAACATATATTTGTTGCATACCTGCATATATTAGTCATATCATGCTGAAGAAATATGAGAATTTGGAACTAACCTCATATCATTACCACAACTTCAATTCCCACACCAAGAAGAACAACAAACTTAAAAATTGGAGTGTCAACTTATTATCTTATGATTGAAGGCGACGTAGACTAACATGGCACACACAAGTCCCATGGACATGGAAAAAGTCCAATCGGCTATCTTCTCTTGTGTCATGGCATCAATGGCGATGCCTATGGCCACTCCAACCGGGCTCTAGACGGATGAAGCCGAAAGAAAACTCCTATATAGTTTCTATGATCTGTCTCCATTACAATCTTCTTCTTTCTCCCATGAGCTTTGGACTGTTCGGTGAATCTGCCCTCCCCTATATTTTGCCCTACTTCGAAACCCCTATATAGAAAGAAAACCTCTTTTAGGATCGTCCAGTGCATAAGAGGGATGGTGGATGTGATTGACTTGGAAGATGATTCCGTTGATGCTGAAATACTCAACTCGATCCATGTCGGTTAGCTATCAACAATTTCAGAATGCCCTTGCAAGGATGACAGGATGAGCGTAGAATGCCCCTAGCGCCGCTCTACTCGACGCCGAGAAAGTGTGCGGTTGTTTGAATGAGATTAATATTATTATTAATCAATTAGCTAAAATTAGAATAAATTAATGACTGTGATTAAACTACATCAAAAGGTTAAGATTTAGTGTACAAATAAGGGTATCTATGGATCCATTCCCTATGCATATATAACATTCCAAGACTTGATCCAACGATTAGACAATCATGATATTTTCTTATATATTAATTATATTTATGCATAGATGGCTCAATTTTGTTATGCTGCTATCATACTCCCCCGCCCTACCATTATTGGCATATTACTTTTTCAAAGTCAAATTCAGAAAACTTTGACTCTAAATATGAGCTAATATATTTATAATAAATATATCATGTGAGATATTATTAGATTCGTCTTAACATCTATTTTATAAATATTAATTTTTTATGTGAAATTTTTATATGTAACTAGAGTTATTGACAATCAAATACGATCATTAAAAATTGTGAAAAAGTAAATATGAAAATAATGGTGGCTTATTCATTTTAAAAAATCACTTTAGAAATCGAAAATACCCACAGTGGTGGTTTCTAGACCGATTTTTAAACTAAAAATTGGTCTCCAATTTCTTGTGTGGAAACCAGTCAAGAAACTGGTCTTCCTGACACAATGCACATTGGCTGTGCTGGCTCCAGCCGCCCCACTTTGTTGACCACCTGTGGGCCACGTGTCGCCCCTGGAGTGGGCCACTAATGAATTTTTTTAAAATTTTTTTAAAAAATCTATTTTAAAAATGTGGAAAAAATTTAAAAAAATCTTGAAAAATTTAGAAAAACTGGAAAAAATACAAAATTTTTGAAAAAATCTGGAAAAAATATTTATTCACAAAATATTAAATAATTTATGAAAAACGAAATTAAATTTTAAAAATGAAAGTGTATTATTAAATTTCACATCCAACTTATTTTGAGTGGACAAATTTAAATAAATTAAATTTTAATGATAAAATTAAAGAATAGAATGGATAAAATCAAGTGGGGTTTATGAATAGCATAAAGTGATTTCTTACTATTGTGGAGAAGAAAATGAGTGGTTTCTTAAAATTGGGTGAAAATATATATATATATATATATATATATATATATATATATATATTTAATTGGTAAGAAACATATAGCAATTTCTATCATTAAACATGATCTAAGTCCAAGCACGCATTCTTTTATTTTAATGGACCAGAAATTGTCGCCGAATGGTATGACTGCCGACTTTGATTCCATCCACTAAATAAAAAAATATCCCATTAATCACATGCTTCATCAAACTTAACAATACACAACACAACCAATGCTTGGCTGTCGCTGATTCCAACTTTGACAACGTCTAACCTTTTAATTTATGATGCTATTTGTATCACAAAGCTTTGTTTTAGGGATCTAAACTTTAGGCAACCTCTATTATGCAATTAGTATAAATTTTAATTTTGGGATGAGATTTTTTTTGAATATACTAATAAATCTAAGGACCTAATGTTCAATTATCAAAATACTATGTATCACAAAAATATCAAAATTCTCATTTTTCTTTCCTCCTCCTTCGATCGGTAACCACCTCCGGCCAACGGTTACCACCGGATTCTGCCAAATTTCTACCAGTTTCCGCCGCCTCCATCGGTATCTCGCTGGAATCTCACCGGAATTATCGTGTCGTCGTTCTCTGCAATTCAATGCTTCAAAACTTCAGGTCTCGACGCCGTTGCTGCGCTTCTTCTTCTTCTTCTTCTTCTTGTCGCAACAATGGTTACTGCTCCGGCGCAGCGGAGCAATTTGAATCGAAAATGAACGGAGACGACGCTAGGGTTAGTCAACGACACCGCTAGGGATGCAGACGACGAGGCAAGGCGACGGATCCACGTCATCTACCACTTGCCTCTGCGATGGATCCACAACCTCTACAACTCGCCTCTGCGCTGGATCCACTGTGACGGCTCCACGGCGACGGCGAGGTCTTGCGACTGCGGTTTTCCTTCAGACGACGGCGATGTGGTGTAGTTTTCAAGCTACGGAGAGGTGCTGCATTTGCCTTCAAGCGTGTGGATCGGTGAAGAAGAAGGCCGCGCGTGCAACCATGCGCGGATGGAGGCCATGACGACGATGTACGGGCGTTGGACGAACTTCAGTGTTTGAGCGGTGAGATTTAATATTGTGTTCTACTTTTTTTAAAGACTTGTTGAGGTTTAAAAATTACTTAACTGAGAATTTTGTCATCAATGTTTGTTTGGTCTAGTGGTTAGCACTCTTATTGTTGAGATTGAGGTCTTGAGTTCGAATCTCTGTGTGACCTTTATTTTGAACAATTTATGTTCTTGATGTATATGCTGAGGTTTAATATTGTTTGACAAAGTGTTTGTTCAATACAAGTGGTGTAGTGGTTATTGCTCTATGCTTTGAGGTTAAAGACCTAGGTTGAAATCGCACCAAGCCCTATTTTTTGAAGAATTTTTATTCCCGAGGTACTGTAGCTCTTTGTTGATGTGCGTAATTTTTTCCCTCTTATGTTAATGTTATTCATTATTCGGGTGAGATTTAATTGATATGAGTTAAGGTTTTACAATTTTTTAAGGGTGGTATAGATTGATATTTGTAGTTTTTTAAAAAAATTGTTGACATTTTTCATTATCATGCTGAGGTTTTAGTAATAGGAGTTGATGTTTGTAGTGTCTTTTTTCTTATGCTGATGTTTTTCATTTTTTTAGATGAGGTTCAAGTGTTGGGAGTTCATGTTTGTAGCTTTTGGGGAATATTTGTAGTTTAAAAAAAAAGAAATTGTTGACGTTTTATGATTTTTTGAGTGAATAATTTATACTCTTGAAATATCGTAGTTTTTTTGTTTATATTTTATTTTTTTCCTTCTGATGTTGATATTTTTTATTTTCCGGGTGAGTTGTAATTGACAAGAGTCGATGTTTTCTAGTTTTTTGTGGGGTTATATTGGTTGATATGTTTTTTGTTTTCCCCTCTCATGTTGATGTTTTTCATTTTCTCGGTGAGTTTTAGGTGATATGTGTTGATGTTTATAGTTTTGGGTGACATTGGATGATATTTTTTTTAATTTTTTCCTCTCACGTTGATGATTTTCATTTTCTCAGTGAGTTTTAGGTGATACGTGTTGATGTTTGTAGTTTTGGGTGACATACGTTGATTTTTTGTAGTGTTTTTTTATTATGTTGACGTTTTTCATTTTCTGGGTGAAGTTTAGTTAATAGAAATTGATGTTTTTAGATTTTGGTTGATATTAGTTGATTTTTGTAGTTTTTTTAAAATTAATAATTGAACATTTGTTGATGTTTTTATGATTTTAAATTGATGTTTTGTTAGTTGTAGTCGACGTTTTTTCAAAATTTTATCGATTTTTATTGATTTCTTTTGCTGTTTTATTTAATAATTTTCTCTAATTTTTTAGTTGATGTTTTATGATATTTCGTTGATGTTCTACAATTTTTTACTGATATTTTATAAATTTTAGTTCGATGATCATATTAATTATTTGCATTTTAAAAATATTTTAAAAATATTTTAATTTTTTTTACAGATTGCAGATGGCGGGAAAAGGATTGGACAAAAAAGCCTCGTAAAAAATATTAGCGATATGTCAATGTAAAATTATTAGAGATAGGTCTCTGTAAAATTATTAGAGATAGGCCTCTGTAAAATTATTAGAGATAGGTATTTGGAGTTAGAATATAACTAGAATTACATAAAAATCTCCGCCTAAAGTTTATCCTGTCTCACAGAAAACCATCTCTATTTGTCTTTATATTTACATTTATTCTTTAACATACTTCTTCTAATAGTTTTGAAACTGCCATTATTTTCTTTCACATTTTAAAAATATGTTTGATTGTAAGATTAAATAACATATAGTATTAAAACATGTTAGATCGTGAACTTAAATAAAGATGGTCTCTTGTGAAACAAACTAATTTTATGCAAAGATTTTTGTGCAATTATTTCCCATCCTTTTGCTCAGGAATTTTCCCCTAATTTTCTGCCCATAAACGTTTCCTCAATTTTTGCCTGGGGACCTTTCCCCAATTTTCTCATTCTTTTCCTTCCTGCTGCAATCTGTAAAAAAATAATTAAATTAATATTTTGAAAATTGCAGAACATCTATATATTCGCCAATATGAAAAATCATAAACATCAACTACAACTAACAAAACACCAACTGAAAAACATAAAACATCAACTACAACTAATTAACAAAACATCAACATGATCGTCAAACTGAAAATCATAGATATAAACTATAACTAACAAAAAGGAGTGTGATTCGCACGCGCCATCAAGCTTCCTCGCGGAGATCCATGCGCCTGTCAACAACAGCGTGTGTAACCACGCGCGAATTAAACAATCGCGCCTCTCCCCCCACAGTGCGTGATTTCTCGCGCATTATTACCACGCGTGATTTCATGCGCCCTGATGTTCTGACGTAGCCTCCAGCTTTTGTTCCTGTTTTTCTGTAGTTTTCGATGAAAAAAATGTATTCTTTTGATCGACTCGAGTGTCAATGGTGTCGCACCTCGGGTCATGTTGCTTCTTCTTGTCCTCAATTACACGATGAAAGGTACCAGTTGCAGTGTTAGTGGTGTAAGAAACTTGGTCACTCTGCCTCGACATGTCCTCATTTATTCTCTTTGGTTTTTTCTCCCGCCTCTTTACCGCATGTACACTGTATGGATGATTCTGGCGCGACCAACCACATGACTTCTTCTCAGTCCACTCTTGAACACGTGGCTCCTTATTCTGGTAACCGTCGTGTTTTTATTGATAATGGTTCTGCTCTTAACATTACTCATGTTGGTCATTCTCGGGTCTCTGATTCATTATCCTTGTCTGATGTTTTGGTGGTTCCTCATATTACTAAAAATTT
>JAULKM010136723.1:0-18754 GCA_032355605.1 Rubia tinctorum
AGAGTAGGGATGATGCTTGAGCCATGGTGTTTGGGTGTGGAGGAGTGGGAGGAATGGGACGGGGTTTTATTGACAAGTTGGATGGCAATGAGGCTGGACAATTACGATATTGATGGAATGAGCTGGATTGGATTGGATGAAGACAAATCACACTGATATTCTGAAAGATGAACTACCAAGAGCATAATACACCAGTTTAAAAAAGGGGAAGAAATAGAACTCCCTCTATCCCCATCATTTATGCAACGAGAGAAATGATTGAGATTTTTTTCAAGAGGGAAAAAAGTTTATACTACCCTCCCCTTTGTTACATTATGAACCACCGCTACCTGCCATAGCCTCGACCGCCATCGCCTTCCCAACCATCATCTACTTTACCAACACATGTAAAAACTCTCCACCGTCAATCTCACCTCATCACACTACTTCAAAAGATGTACTTAGGCATCAATAAAAAATTCTAAGGATGGAAGAATGATGTAAGTTACAACAATTTCCCCTGTAAGATATGTGATTGTAAAAATATCGGTGCATGAGATAACAAAGGCCCCGGTATATCTTATACCGGTACATAAACCGTTGTAAGTGATCTTAAAAAATGAGAAAAAATTATGAACAACACTGGTACCCGAGATACCGGTGTATCTAACCGGTGTTGTTGATATCAAGAGCACCGCTATATTTTTTACTAGTGCTTTTAATAGCCAAAAATTATTAATTGATGGTGACATAGCATATACCGGTGTAGAAGTCCATATATATTTTAAGAAAAAGGCGCCAAAATATGTTTCAGGCACATTTTTTTTACTGGTGCCTATGTTATTAAAAAAAGCCAGAAAGGATAATAGTATTAACACCGGTACTATTTGGAGGACAAAAAACCGGTGCAAGTATAGATCCGTTTGATTGAAATTATGTAATTGCATCGGTATATGAGGTAGTATACCGGTGTCGGTAGACTTACCGGTGTAAGTTCTTCATAATTTTATTGAAAATTTACAATTGCACTGGTATATCACCTAAAATACCGGTGTAAGATGTTCATTTAATGCTCACCTACCACCTTTTTTTAGCAGGTAAAAAATGTGGGATTGAGAAAGATGAGTTCATTAATAGTTTTTTTTGGGTGGATGAAAGCATTGAATGCTCTACTATGAAGACCCAAAAATGTACCATTTTTAATGTGTTGATTGCTATTAATGGGGGATAGTGTTGATTTTTGTTTGTAGACTTATATATCTTGCATGTTTGATCATATTAAGGCCATTTGAGTAGAATTGTTGATATTAGTTTTTGATGTGTTTTCAAGGTTTAGGTAGTTGTAGGACATATTTTGCATGTTCTAATTGTATAGTTAAATGGTATATATGGCGCAATATTGATCTTGCATGATTTGAATGTAAATTGTTTGAAACTTTGATTGTTGCATATTTATTCATGTGTAGAGTTGTATCGTGTCATCGAGAGGCGTAATCATATATATGCCAACGGTAGTAGGGTGAGTGAAGAATTTATTGGTTTCATGGATGAGTTTTTGGAGCATGCTTTTAGTCATGAGAAGCGAATATTATGTCCTTCTCGTGATTGTAGAAATCGTAATCGTACTGACAATAAGGATGTGTTGACACTCCATTTGTATAGCACGGGGTTTGCAAAAGATTATGTGGTGTGGATGTTTCATGAGGAAAAATCACCCCCGAAGCGGGTAGTTATTAGTAAGGGGGAGTGTTTTGGAGATGTAAATTTGATGACATGTGTGAAGAGGTAATTAATAACTTTGAAGGGAGGCCCAAGGTTTTGGATAACTTTTTAGGTGAGAAGGATAGATCGTTGTATCTCTGTTGCATGAACAAAGACACGGTTATGTCATGTTTGATTGAGTTTTTTAATTTTAAAGGTGTTGGTTCCTGTAGTGATACTAGCATGAATAAATTGCTTAAGTTTCTTAATGAGATGCTTCCGGTCGGTAATGGTTTACCGGACAATATTTATGAGGCTAAGATAATTTTGTGTTCGATAGGAATGGAGTATGAAAAGATACATGTTTGTCCGAACAATTGTGTCTTATATAGGGGTGACTTGAAGGATAATATTGCTTGCCACGTATGTAATGTGTCCCATTATAAGAAAAGGAGAAATGTGGTTGTCAGTAGAGAGCATATTGTGTCGGTGAGGAAGGGGGTGCCCCGCCAAATGTATGTGGCACCTTTCGATTATTCCAAGGCTGAAATGGTTGTTTAATAATAGTAAAGATTCAAAGAACTAGACATGATACATGGATAGGGGAGGTTCTAAAGATGATGATATGATTCGGCATCCGACGGATGCAGATCAATGGATTTTTTTGATAAGATGTATCTGAAGTTCGCTTCTGAACCTAGAAATTTGAGGATGACTTTGTGTACAGATGGTATGAACCTGTTTGGTAATATATCCTCGAAACATAGTTCATGATCGATTATGCTTGCCATTTACAATCTCCCCCATACTTGTGAATGAAGACGACATATGTGTTGATGCCCATGGTGATTTTAGGGCCCAAACATCCTGGAAATGACATTGACACTTATCTTACCCCTGTGATTGAATATTTGAAAGTGCTGTGGTTAATGGGCGCTTTAGTGTTTGATGGTTCCCGTGGAAAAGAGTTTACCTTGAATGCCATACTTTTTTGTACCATAAGTTATTTTGCGGCATATAGTAACCTTTCGGGTTATGTAGTGAAAGGCCATAAGGCTTGTCCTTTACGAGGATGGGACCGATTACCATCAGTTGAAAAATGGTCAGAAAAGTGTTTATTTGGGTCACCAAAAATTCCTCCCGTTGAAGCACAAGTTGCGAGAAAATGCATTGGCATTTGTCGGTGGGAAGGAAAGGAGAAAGGCACCTAAAACATTGACTGGTGTTATCATTCAGAACAAGGTGAAGAAATTGAATGTCGTACTTGGTATGAAGTTATCTAAGGTCGGTGGGGTGGTAGAGGAACCGTGGAAGAAATGATCGATTTTCTTTGATTTGCCTTACTGGGAGAATTTAGAGGTTCGACATTGTTTGGATGTCATGCTTATTGAAAAGAATGTTTGTGAGAGTATAATTGGCACACTACTTAACATTCCCAGGAAGAGTAAATATAGCATTAATGCGAGGAGGGATTTGGTAGAGCATGGTATTCGGTTGGATATAGCACATGAAGTAAGAGGGAAGTGAACGTACCTTCCTTCCGCTCCTAACAATTTGTCAGTTGCTGAGAGGAGATCGGTGCGTGAGAACAGTCAAGGAATGAAGGTACCATCCGGCTACTCTTCTAATGTTAGTCGCTTTATGAACAATGATTTGTTCCATAATCCTCTGAAATCGCACGATTGTCACGTGCTTATGCAAAAATTTTGCATGTATCGATCTGCGGTTGTTTGGAAGAGGAAGTTAGATTTTCAATTATGCGCATGTGTTTCTTCTTCTACTCGATGGGCGGGAAGAATATAATCAGGAAACAGTTTGATGAACTGGAGCAGGAGGCTGTTGTAGTTTTATGTTATTTTGAGAAGTACTTTCCCCCGTCATTCTTTGACATCATGGTCCCCCCTTGCGATACACTTGTTGAGGGAAATACGTATATGCGGTCTTGTTGGGATGCATTGGATGTACCCCTTTGAGCGTCACATGGGTATTTTTAAGGGTTATGTTCACAATCGCTGTCGGCCGGAAGCCTCGATTATTCAGAGGTACGTCAGTGAGAAGATCATCGAGTATTGTACTTCCAAATTGGTTGGAAAAGAGCGGTTGGTGTTCCCGGCGGACCACAGTGCCGCAGAAAGAATGGGACTCCACGGTCAAAGGCTACGCTTCATACACCCTTAAATGCTAAGTTCATGATAGTTCACCTGTGTGTTTTACGGAATAGTAGCGAGACCAAAATATACGTTCAGGAGAATGTGTCCATGTTGGAAGAGATTCATTCGCAGTGGCCGTCGAATAAAATACAGGTGGACCATTCTTCAAGTTTTGTTAATTTGTTTTACAAGCATTGTAATGTCGACGGTATAGCCAACAAGTTACGTGCATTTTCAAGGACATCGAACCATACCGTTAGAAGATACCAAGGTAATGAAATCAATGACTTTAGTTTATCAACATTGGAGAAAGATGAGAAGATCACGACACAAAACAGTGGTGTTTATATTGAATATAAATCCATGTAGCAGGCTACCAAGAGAGACAAACATCTTGTTGTTGCTGTGATGCCATTTTATGGAGTGATTGAGGAAATTTGGGAGTTGGATTATGCAGAGTTCAAAGTTTTTATGTTCAATCGTCGTTGTGTGGAACATGGTTCCAGTGTTGTGCTGGAAAAGCATATGGGTTTTACATTGGTGGACTTGAATCGAGTTGGATACGAAGATGAAAGGTTCATCTTAGCAGCCTAGGCATGAAAGTTTTTTTGTATCAAAGACCCTTCCAATAAGAAGTTCCACGTGGTACTTCGTTGGTAGAAGTTTTACATTGAAGATGAAAATGATCAACCAATGACAATTGAAAGTCAAGAGTTTCCATCGGTATTTCTTGGTTTGGAGGATGTCGGTGGAGCTATAGTAGGACGGCATTCTCATGGTGATGGGTTATTGGTTGATGAGAGCGGTGAAATCGAGGGTGGCGACAATGTGTTGAAGAGGAAAAGATAGACAAATATCCCCGATGTATGTTTCATATAATACCAAAAAAAATAGGTTGCGTACTTTTGTTTAATGCCCTAAGGTATATGTTTTATAGTTTTGTTATTAAAGTATTATTATGATCCGTTTATTTTTTTGGACCGCTAATGATGGGTGAAAGGAAAATTGGTGACAAAAAAAGAAAGTTGTTACCCTGTTTTTTTGCACAGGCAGGCACCAGTATTTTAGTCAAATACCGGTGTAGAAAAGCAGGATATATGCTCTGTTTCATACATAGGCATCGGTATTTTTTACATTTGCACCGATACTCATACCGGTGCTAGGTACTTAGTAGAAAAAAAATGTGATTTTCCTCTCGGGTCCAAAAATTTAATGAAAAGGGCATTTAAAGCAGCATAAGCAGATGCTTTTGGAGAAAGTATACACTTATATGTTTCACATAAGCACCAGTAATAGTACCAGTGCTAGGTACTTAGCCCAAACAATTGGTTATCCTTTCAGGTCACAAAAACGTAAAGAAAATGTCTTTTAAAGCAGCCTAAAGCAGCTTCTTTCGGCAAAGATATACATCGGCATTTTTTAATTTTTCACCGATACTCACACTGGTGCTAGGTACTTAGTAAAAAACCATTTCTTCTCGGGTACAAAAATTTAATGAAAGAGGCATTTAAAGCAGTCTAAGGAAGCTGCTTTACTAGCAATTATACACCGGTATATGTCACATTTAAACCGGTATTAATGCCGGTGCTAGGTACTTAGACAAAATAATTTATATTAAAGTGCAAAAATGACCTGACTTTAGGATAAAAGTGCCAATATAACTATGCAATCTCATAAAGTGCCAATATAACCTTTGACTCGTTTGACTTTCCAGTCAACTGATTTATGGACGGATTTATGTAAAAATATTATTTTTCCCTTGACTTTAAAAAAGTAAAAAAAAGTGAAAGAGGCCCTGTCGTTGTTTTATTCAGTTTATTCTCATCCCTCATCTTCTCGTTTTCTCATATTTTCTTCTCATCCTTTTCCTTTCCCCTTCTTTTCTTCTCAAATAATTCAGATCCCTCGTCTTTTCCATCCCTTTCCTCGTACTTGAACCATCGTTTTTTACATCGATGTGCCGCTGCTAACATTTATTTCGGTCGCCACTAGGCTCCTCCGCCGGCGTTTGAATCAAGTCTAGGGCAATGAGATTTGATTTGAATCAAGTCCTAGATTTCGATTTGAACAGACAGTGGTCAGGGTGGCGGATTTCAAGCGCTTGGCTGAGCGGTGCTGGGGTTTGAGCAAAGATGAAATGAAGCTCAACACCGGCGGACAATTCGTCACCGGTGGGATTTTTCAATCCAGTGTCCTAAAACCCTCATCATCGTCGTCGCCAGCGTCGATTTTCCCCAAGGACAGTTAATTCTTCATCAAATCCATCGATGAAGTTAATGCTTTTCCGTCACTATTATCCGACGGTGGTGCGGTATTGGGATTATTCACATTAGACGGCCATTCTCCACCGATGTCTCCTTCTGCTAGCTCAACGGGCGGGCTCAACATCACCGCCGAACAAATCTCAAACTCCAAAAATTAATCAAATTTTGTGTGCGCTGGTAGGATAAGAATAATCAATCCATCATTTTGTGTAGAATTCTAGCTGTATATAGTTTTTTTTTGTTTGGAATGGAATAAGTGTGTGGTGGTTGGCAGCAATGGTGGAGGATTTGGTGGCGGAGGTTGGTGGAGGAGGTGGTGGATGGTGGTGGATGGTGGTGGTTGAGGTTGTAGCTGGAAAAGATGGTGGTGGAGGAGGTGGAGGTTGGCGGAGATGGTGGAGTAGGTGGTGGTTGGCAGAGATGGTGGCAGAGGTGGTGGCTGGGGGAGATGGTGGCAGAGGAGGTGGCTGAGGTTGTGGCTGGCGTTGGTGGTGACTGGTGGTGGGAGACGTATTATGGGTATAAAATTTTCCGATACTAAGTCAAGGATATTTTAGTTATTTCACTAGTTTATCATTACCAGTAATGAGATGGTCAACGCTGGAATATAGATATTGGGTATATCGGCACAAATTATTAGAATGTTATGGTTAAATTGGCACATACAAAAATAAATTAAGGTCAAATTGACACTTTCTGAGATTGCAGGGTTATATTGGCATTTTCAGCCTAAACCCAGGGTTATAAATGTAAATAACCCAAAAATTTAATTAATCTCTTGGGTCTAAAAATAATATTAAATGCCCATTTAAAGCAGCTCGAAACCAGCTGCTTCAATGTGACATATGCACCGGTAATATGACGAAAATGCATGTGTAAGTAATGTCTATGGCTATTAAAACCATTTTTTTCGAATTGAAATTCACACTGCTTACATCCAAAAGAAGAACCTAACTCTCTCCCTCAAGAAATACCCATAAAGGTCCGACTATTAAGCAAAAACGGAGCCGATAGAAGAAGGTAAATCACCTCCACTTTTTAAAATCTATTTATAGCAATTGTTTGGAATGTCTTTTTCAAGCATATATGTGATTGTTCATGTTTCATTTGGTTCGCATGTAAGGTGTTCGATAAAATGCTTGAATAGTACCCAGACGGTACCTTCATGTTCGAGAAGGTAAGGGTCCTGAAAGAAACATACAAAGCACACTTCATCACCCAGAGAGAGGAATAAAGGTTTTTCCACCATTCGAAGAAAAAATCCAAATTCTTGGATGGGAAAAAATTATGTGAGACTTCGTCTGCATTCAACATTAGTATCGTAAGTGAGTTCTATGAAAACTTCAGGCGTGGCCCGACCCAATGAGGTGTACTGTAGAGAAAACATTGAGCCACTCACACTGGAGGCTGTATAATATTTGTTCGGGTTGCCCAATGTTCCAAACAATGAGGACAAGTTTCTCACACTCCATATTGATTGTGGGGATTGCTACTACTTAGAAGATCAAATTGGGAAGGATATTTCCAGGACAGTAAGTAGGGAAGATACCGACGTAGATGAGTTGGTTAAGCCTAGGTGGATAAAAATTCCTAGCAAGGCATTGACTAAAGAAATGAATGGGTGGTATCACTTTTTGGCGTCTAGGATAGACCCAGTAACAGTTAACACGGAATTCAACAAACATAGGCTCACCCACTTGTATGCAGTAAAGAAGAAACTTTGATGGAATCTTGGTCTGTAAAAAGTGAACATTTTGAGAGTTGAACTGAATAAGATGGGATCATAGGGTTTCTGCAGCATTATCTCGTCCTTGTGTTCGAGAGCTGAGGTCACTCACCATCGCCACGACGTTTACGGGTAACCTATAGGTAAGATTTGTGTGAATGCTTTCTATAAACAACCGGCTAAAATAGTAGTCCCTTCCTGTGAATGCATAGGTTCTACATTCGAGATCAGTGTACAAAATATGCTTGACGAATTCAAGTAACAGAGATCATGGTGCGACCACACGACTAAGGTTTTTATCTATCAATTCCCAGATGCAGTGACAGCCGTTGGAGATTTCCCAACCTACCGCAAATGCGATGAGGAAGACGTGGATGGTGTCACAAGTACCCGTGATGGGGATGAAAAATGATGAATTGGAATCATTTTCTCGTTACTATTTGTGAAATAGATGTATCAGTCAGTGAACCTTTTCATTTTCTTAAGAAGGTGTCTGATTCTTGCGTTGGACTATCCCAGATAAATTAATTTGATGTTTCATGTTGGGAACTACTTAAATATTTATAATATTTGGTGTATTTTTTAAGGGTATACAACGTAATTGGGAAAAGTTTTTTGGGGGGTAAACTTACACTACAAACACACAAATTAACTCTAGAACGTATAGTAGCACTTTTACACATGTCATCACCTTAAATAAAACATTCATTACATGACACATTTGGTTGGAATAACAAAAATTGTATAATTCGAAGCTATGGATACTGCCCTATTAAATTTTGGGGCTATTGTGCGATTCTTTGGAATATGGTTTAACCAATAAATATTAATTTTTGAAGTCATCCCGTACACGCCTTCAGGGTGTAAATGCATGGTCATTATCATCTTGAATTGAATTACATTTTAGTGCTGCCAATTTATATTTTGACGCTTCCAAGTATCTTGGAGGGACTGAAATGCAAAAAGTAAAATGTTTACTGGTACATTGAAATTTAAATCCTCTTGAACTGGATGGTAGTCCAAACATCCTTGATTTATTTCCAAGTTACACAAGTAAGGTAATGGTCGGGTTCGGGAACCAAAGTAACGTTGGTAACGTTGTAACATATTCGGATTACATATTGTAACCTGAAAGAAAACCATTACAAGTCACTCTAAAACATGTACTAGTGCTTTTAAAATATTTACCACCGGGTTACAAATATTTTACAATTTAGATATTAGGCTAGAATATTTAATTTTGTATTTTTTAGAGTTGTGGAAACTATCGTAATTGCATCGCACATTTGGAGTACCTAACTACAAGAAAAAAAGATCAACAATTTGTTGGGTCGTATTAACCCTGAAATTTTGATCATTTAACTTATATAGTATGGTGTATTATTAAGTCCCACTCGGGTGTGTGGATTAGTGGTCGACAGGATGAATGTAAATGTTTGGGGTCATAGTGTAACTTTTACATAACATGGAAATACAAATTATTTTAATGTTATGGGGGTCGAGCTTTGTCCAAATAATGTTAAAACATCTAATTGCATGTTTAATTGTATCATGAAATCTTCAATTTATCTTTTTAGAGGTCCCAAAAAAATCCGGGGGAGGTAACTGTAAAAATCTAAAAATGTAAAATTGGCAACATGTACTTGTATACACTAGTAAAATAATCAAAAATATCAGTGTAAAATTTGAAATTTTTGGCAGGATACCTCAAAAATTTAAAATACCATATTTCGAAAGTGCGGGAAAGGATTTACAATGTTATTTTTTCTTAAGGAACCGGTTAGAGTACCGATGCTAGGTACTTATTCAAAAAAATTAATACTTGATCTCAGGTTAGACATCGTTTCAAAAAAATAGGATTTAAAGCAGTCTTGGGAAGCTGCATCGTATTAATATTTACACCGGTAATATTTCATTTGCACCGGTATGTTTATCAGTTCTAGCTACTTAGTAAAAAAACTTTGCTCTGGGGTTCCATAAAATGGATTTAAAGCAGCGTAAATCAGTTGCGTTTTATCCATTCAGACACTGGTTTTTTTTTACAAGTGCTAGGTCCTGGAACAAAATCTGATTACCAAAACCTTCATGATTCTTACATACACACAGGTAATTTGAAATTATCAGTGTAAGTCGAACGGGTATTTAAAAAAACTGAACTTGAAAGGTTGCAATCCATGATCTCCCTCCTTAATTCCCCATCCCATCCAATTTATCCTTCAACATCCATGGAAATTAACCATCATTATTCCTCATAAATCCACATAACTCCCCATAATTCCTCAACCCCCACTCTCATTTTCTATAAGAGATCTAAGAAGACATCATTTTCTACAACCCTTAATTGGTTACAACCCCCTTTCAAGGTGAGTGAAAATTTGTGGCTACAGGTATTTAAGCACGCCAAATTTGTTGCATCCTTCAAGGTTAGTCATCTAACTTTACTTTTCAAAGGTTTTACAAGTTAAATTTTGGCTAGGAATCACTACTACTGTTATGCTCATATCATTTTCAAAAAAAATGCCACAACGAAAAAAAGGCTTTGATTTTGGGCCGCTGCAATGAATTCGAATCCTTAATCATAATGAGTTCAACTGTGTTATGATTTACCTTCATTTGTGATATACAACATTTTTTTGAAATTTATCGGGGTATGATTCATGTGGTTTGTGTTGGTGTTTGAGTCCCATAAGTATGCCAGTGTTGTTGTCGTACGGGTCAATCCAATGGCGCACTTTGTGTTGTATCAATGTCGTACTTTGTACGTGTATTTTGACTTGTCACAGTTTTTGTTGTACGTGTTGTATCAATAGACTAATTTGTGTAGTATGAATGACGTACATTGTGTTGGAAATGGTTGTGTGAGTGTACTTCTTATTGCATCATACTTCATCTCGTTGTTCATGTTGTATTAATGGCGTACTATTATTTTGCATTACTGGCATATGTTGTGAGGGAAATGGTTACTTTTTCTATGATTAATTTGGTTTCTCTACTCGATTGTTTTCGATGTCGCCTAAATGAGAGGAATTTAACCACAAAGGGGAAGCAGACTGGACCGTAAAAAAGGAGGATTTTGTGGCCGATAACGTAGATATGGCTGAACAAGAACCTCCGCAGAAAAATATTACATTGCAAAAAGTGTTTGAGGAAAAAAGAGCGCCCACAGATCGATTGAGAAGGCAAAATAATGAAGAACTGGCCAAAAATAAAACTGGGAATGAGGGGGATATGAGGAAGATGATGCAAGGGGGTCAGCGCCCAACAACCTAGTTGCCAAGGTAGAGGCAAAGAGCACCCGCAGAGGAAGAAAATTGAATAAACAGGAAAATGACTTGTCCAAGGCTAGGGGCCACTCTGTTGAGGGATTCGACAACTACGAGCATAATACTTGGTGCAGGCAGCGTGGTACTGCAGTGCTTCAGTCTGTCATGCTAGAAAAGGAGGGAAATCCCACCCCTGTGGCATTTGAGTTTCACTACAAGGACGTGATTTGCACAAAGAACTGGACTTCATCGACTACGTACGACAATTATGCATTCTAACACCTCATAAAATTTGGATTATGGGAACATGGATGCGTTGTTTCAGAAGATGTAAGGGAAGATGCATGGAAGGATGCATTGGTCAGCTCTTCAAAAGTTTTTGTACTAACGATGTTTACTTGTTTAATAATCAACATGCTTTTAATGTCTTTCTATCGACATGTATCATTGCAAGCAAGACGTAAGCTCTGTGGCATTTGAGTTTTACGAGAAGGACGTGATTTCCACGAAGAACTGGACTGCATAGACGAAGTATGACAATTATGCATTCCGGAGACGCATCAAATTTGGATCCTGGGAACACTGGTTCGTTAAGGGAAGAGGCGTGAAAGGATGTATTGGTGAGCTCTTCAAAACTTTTAGTACTTGTGATATTTTTTTGTTTAATAATCAACACACTTATAATGTCTTTCCATTAACATGTTTCATTGCAGGCAAGCTTCAAAATTGAAAACAATTTGACAGAAGGTCAAACTAAAATGTTAAGGAATGATATTTTCAAGAAGGCAAGAGACCAACATCGGAATTGGAAGACAAATGTGGCAAACATGTACAAACATGATGTGGATAGTGGTAAGAATAAATAAAATGTAAAACCACGGGAGAAGTATAAGTGGATGGATGAGGAAGAGTGGCATTTTTACGAGCATAGGCGCCTGACCCCCAAATTTCAAGTAACAATTAATATTACGAAACTTTCTTGCTGATCACTTGCTTTACTATCATTCTGAACCATTTGATGATTACCCGATTCCCATCCTCTTAAGCGATTCTAGATACTACAATAGAGCAAGCATCGACAAAGGATTACACCCACTACACAGGAAAAAAGGGAACCGATCTATCATAAAGAAACTAAGTGAGCAGCTAAGAGAAAAAGAGAGGAAGAAGTTAGCCGAGCGGGTTTTCAATGAAGAGGAGATTTAGCAAAAACTCAATGAAAAAGAATTCAAGCCAAAAAGATAGCTTGTTTACCTAGAGTTGAACAAGGTCAAGGGAGGGGATTACACATCAAAAAAGGGTTCGGATAATTTCTAAGGACATTGTATGTTCATTAAATTTATTGCATGTAAATTCATTTCTATATATTGCTTGTCCATTTTTCTTATATAAACTTTCATTTCCATATCCGTATAGTTTATGATGAACGTGGTGAAGAAACAAGGGACCATGATATTGCAACCAGATGAGGACATTATGATAAAGGCTACAAACAAGAAGGATCACCCCCGGAAAATACAAAGGGACTCAAACTTGTCTACCCACATCTGAGGTTGTTCCTCATCTAAGCTGTAGTGAGTGCGGAAGTAGTTCCTTAACCAAGTGAACCACACCGAAGAGAGCATCCAATGAGCAATTCATCTTCGAGGCCATAGTGTCATACCTTGAGTAGCTGGTCAAAGGTATGGAAGTTGCAGGTGCTGTTAAATCTCTGCAGGGCTTAACGATCTAAAGAAGTTCATTGAGAAAGCCATGGTTGAATTTGACGAAGGAGCTACAAAGTCGGATGGAGAGCCCATTGATGGAGAAAGTGGTGAGAAGGTATGCTTACATAAATATATTTAGTTTCTATATAATATATTTCAAATTATATAATCTAGAATATAAAAGTTTACATTTTCCTCAACTGTCTAATTACTAGGATGGACAAGATATTACTTTGTACATCAAAGACTTTGTTGGTAAGAAGATCGTGGTCACACATGGGGTGCGATAAATCCCTCGTCTTCAACATAGTACTCAAGGTGGTATGGCTCACGTAAGAGTTTGTGAGTCAATATACCATCCTAAAATGGGATGGCCCTCAGCTGACCACCAGTTCGAAAAGGTAGGAGAGTCTTTGGACAACGTAGTCGATTGGCCGGTCTTTTTGATAGTACAGGGAGATGAGCAACCAAGTAACAATGATAAGAACGATGCCAACATGGAAACGGATGACGACGAGGAGAACATTATGTTTCTCACCGATGATGAGGTATATTCTCGCTGCACATTCACTATCATTTCACACAAAATACAACTACAAGTATTGCATTCAATAAATAATATTAATGATTTCTTGTATCAGGGAAAAACTAGTACACCTTCAGGCAAGCGATCCCACTCAAGCACCAATTAATGACCTTCAACGAGAGTACAAATCATCAAAAATCCATCCAAATAGGTCTTTTACTATATCACAACCATTTCGATCCCTTACATATGACCAACAATTTCAAGTTAGGTTAAATTGCATTTTGATAACTTTGCCCCTGCAAATTCGTAACAGGAAAAACTTGAAAGACCACCTGCTTATGGACAGATACATCCTGGATTGCAATCTGGCTATTCTAAAAATGATCTAGAAAAAGGATGGTACGTTCTTCTCGGTTTTCCGACCATCAACCTTTGCAGTCAGGTGAACCAACAGTGTGGACATAGATGTACTGGTCAAGTTTAACAACAAGCTCGAAAACTACAACTCGATGACCTGGATCGATAATGCATAAATGGATGTGTGGACGGGGTGAGTTTCGAACCTTACATGCTTACTTATATTTTTAATCATTTAAGATTCAATTATTTAATTGTCTTTACTCTAACAGAAACCTCTGGGATAAATTCTATGAAACGAATGTGGGCCGCAACCAATTCTATCCTTCAAGCAAGGGAAACTTGACTGACATCGATATTGATGTCGAAAAGCATTTTAGTGATATCTGGAACACAATGAAGAAAACAGAAGATGAGTTATACCTTGTGCCCTACATTAGAATGTAAGCCAAAATTCATAGTTTAACAATTACATTTCTAATATCTTCCATTTCATTAATTGACTAGTGTCATTTTCCCGAAGCGATCATTGGTACCTCATCATTATCCTCCCTAGCACGGATGAGGTTTTTACACTGGACACATTGTTGGGTGGTATCAAACCAACCAACTTGATTGAAAATTGGGTGATTTCCAGGTATTACGATCAATTATATGAGAATACAATAATGCAATGTACTCAAAGAACCTAACGGTTAAATTTACTTTATTCAAAGGCTTGCTTGCACATACCAATAGGATAAGAGAAGGACGAAACTGGAACCCTACTACACATGTAAAATTAAGAACATAAAATCAAGTCATTCAATCCTAAAGATCCATTTTAGAAACATCATTTATTAACATAGAAAATGGGCACGAATAATGCTATTTCCGTGCAGTGCTGAATTCAAAATGGTTCCTGGTAATGTAGGTACACCCTCACGATCTTCATTGAAGAAATGGTGATTCATGCAAAGTCAAACAATATCATGGAGGTAAAAATCACATTTCACAAATAGATATTCATAATTTCTATTAAAAGCATTTTTCTTCATTAATATTGTAAGTGGAAAAATTGCATATCTTCCTAGAAGACCAAGGGGGCATACCATGCTTATTAAATTGAGGGTGTTAACGAGAGATAATGTGGGGCTTGGATAGATGAGTACCAGCAACAAGCAAAAACTACCTTGGATCTGCTGGGATAATAAGACTGACATAATAGGTTGATTATTGGGCTCTTGCTAATTTTTTGATGATATTGAATTTGTATGGTTTTTTATTTATTTTCATTCGTGGTGATACATTCTCTTTTTCGGTTCAATAAATTCCTAACTTTGGCGATTTATATTTTCATACCTCCATACTTTCTTACACTTTCTTACATTCAATTTCTAGTAGTTTCGATTCAAATATTTCTTCCTTTAATTGCCTCGGAAATGATTTGTGAGGCCCCACCAGAAATCAAATTGGGCACTACAAAAAATTTATTAAAATTATACGGGCAAAATTGAATACATACCAGTGTAAGTAATACATACATCGGTAGACCAATCCTATCGATGTAAAAACAAAAAACACCGGTACTTGAAATCCCAGTGTATAATATGGTAAGGGTTCACAGATTACAATATTGGTGTAATTGACATACACCGGTGTAAGAATCATCAGTTTCAATAAACAAATTAAATAACTCACTACACCGGTATTATAACTATACCAGTGCAATTGTAGTTGTACCTCCCCCCAACAATATGGTACATACGTACACTGGTATTTAGAGTTAAAACCGGTATCAAAATAATGCGGTGCCTCAAAATATACAATGATATATTATTAGTCGCACATATATCAAGTACCGGTGCGTAATAGGTCTACAACGATATCGTATACCGGTGCAATTGTCACTTCCACGTACACAACTATACTTATGCACCTATATTTCATAGGAGTAAATTGTTGGTGCAATAGTGGGAAAATACTAGTGCTAATGATCCTTTCTTAAAGTAGTGTCAGCTCGTATCCCACGAAGGCTATGCAGGCAATGAGACGATAAGAGCTCCATCTCAAACAACTTCCTAAGGTTTCTCTAATGATTGTCATATGGCTTCGTCACCAGAGACATGCAACCATAGATGGGGTATTTCCCAAGGATTAGTTAGGGTCGGTTGGCGAAGACGACATCCTCCCTTTGAATGCACTCTTCTGCTGTAGTGGCAGAGGACGCAATGAGGATGAGGGGGGAGCAAAAATCAGGGAAGAGGATGGGGGTATAACAGTCTGATATTGGAGCGAGGCCTTTGAAGAGATGTTTCTTTATTAGGTGGAGGTTGCACTACAAGAAAAAACACCTATTATTTTACCTTTTTTACTCAGGTTTCTTTCCTTGGGTCAATTACTCGTAGTAAAATGTTTTTTACCTTGGTTATTTTTTAAAGTAAAAGATATTATTTACCTTGTTTTTAAACTAACCGAGGTTAATAATAGATTTGTTTTACATTGGTTCTATGATAACCGGGATAAATAATATTTAAAAGCGAAGTAAAAAGTGTAACAAACATAGGTTTGGTGTCGGAAACATGTTTTTGAACTAGCACTATTAGTCAATCAAGAGATGTCTGATTTCACACTACTAGTTATTTAAACCAAATCTTTGCCAACGGTAAGGACCGACGTCGTACCTGTCGAGATTTAGTAAGTGTGTTTCGGTCCTTTAACCAAATTCAATCATAATACCCAAAATTTTCTTCCACATTCCAAGAGGGCTATTCAAAATCCAAATCCCCATTTTTTAAGGTTTCCAATAGGGTTTTTGGTTGTGCTAACTCGCCTCTGAATTTAGCAAGTATTCCAATTAATACCTAAATTTGGATTTCATTTCTTCAATTTAGGGTTCTAGGTTAGTTTTAAATTCATAAGAGAGGATATGTTTAACAATGATTTCATTGAATTTGGTCATTGCATATAATTATATAATGGGTGATGTGTAAATATGCGTGGAACATGACAATCAAGGTTTATTCATGTATATCATTAATTGTAGGAATGTCTATGGATAAAACCCATTGTTTTGATGAAGATCGAACAAGTAAGTAGTATCAATATTTTGTAGCTAACTTCATTAAATATGCATTTGCGAATGCCGCAAAGGAGAATTTTTCATATGTATATTGTTCTTGTAAGAAATGCTGGAACACTGCTATTCATGAAGATGCAACTGGTTTGAAGGATGACTTATTTATATACGGTTTGGATCCAACATACAAAATTGGGCTTTAGCATGGGGAGAATGTGAATGAGCCTAGAAATGAAGTAGAGGCCGAGAAGAATGATAGGATGGATGAGTTGGTTGAAGAGATTGAAGATGTACAGTGACAAGCCAAAAAAACTTTCAACCTTGCATAGACATAATGAGACACGTGTATACGATGGATGCCCCGAAGGAATGACAGTATTTAAGGCTACGTTGCAGTTGATGAATGTGAAAGCTAAGTATTCCTATAGTGATTTTGGGTTTTCTAGTTTGTAGAAACCGTTGAAAGAAATGCTTCCAGTTGTAATAGACTACCAGAAACAATCTATGAGGCGAAGGAGGTACTATGTCCAATGGGCATGGATTATGAATAGATACGTGGTTTTTGGAGCGATTGTATCTTGTATAGGGGAGATCACTTGAATGTGGAGTAATTCCATTAATGTAGTGCTCCAAGGTTCAAATTAAAGGAGATGGATGGGGACAGAGAAATTGGAAATCGGTAGACAAAGAAGGTTCCTATCAAGATTTTTTGGTATTTACCTATTATTCCCTGATTCAGAGGATTGTTTGATAATCCTGAGGGCAAGGAATAGGAGTTGGTATGTAGATTGGACAGTGGTTGATACTGAATTCATTAGCCATCTGACCAATAGAAAATAAGAAACATGAATTGAACGTCGGTTTTAGGGTCCAATTTAATGGTTTTTTAACCATTTTTTCCAGATGGGAAGTTTAGGGTGCGACGTCAAGTTAGGAATGCGAGTTGGTGGATGGTGAACTATTTATATACTCAGCAGCAAACGGTGCTATTTAAACCCCAAGTGCGATGTCGCACCACCAATCGCACCAAACAACATAAACAAATCATGAACTACGACGTTGCTATTCATCCATCATGGGCCACACATTTGACCTGGGCCCAAAAATATTATATCCGGGCTTAGACCAGAGGGACTTGAAATGACACTTGCGAAAGTTACACACATAAATTGACAAGGCCGAAGGTAGACCGATATATAAGTGAATTCACACTTTAGGGGAACTAGGCCGAATAGGACAACCGGTATAATCGTCAAAACAATTTGGGCCTGGTCAATAGTGTGTTAAATCACATTACCTAAGATCGCATCTACATGTCGACTCTATCGTCAACAGTCTGACATGGTAGCAATGTCGCATAAGAGTTGGTGGGCCTAATAAAGTAATCAGTCTAAAATCAATAAAGGCGAGCACAAATACTAGGCCCGAATTAATTAATTTGGAAATAGTTTTCTATAGTACGATAAACAATAAAATAATTGGAATAAAAAATATTGATATGGCTACGTCTAGTCTTAAAAAATCATCAAAATCAAATGGGTAATGGTCAAACCCTTACTCATGGGATAGGTTTGACTATTCGTAGTTTGATGCGTAAAACATTGTGTAAGTGCTACAATTGATATCTCTGGCCTCGAATGAGATCGCTTGTGGCTGGCTCTCAACAATCATAACCGTCAAATAGGTAATTGTCAACCCTTACTCGTAAGGGTTTGATTATTCGTGGGTTTAAAAGAATAACCCTATATAATTGCTATAACTGATATCTTTTGGCCTCGAGTGACATCGAATATAACTGGCCAACAACAATCTTAACCATCGAAAGGGTAATGTTCAAACCCTCACTCATGTAATATGGTTGAGTATGTGTTGGTATCTTTTGGCCTCGAATGAGATCGGCTATGTTTGGCCTTCAACAATCTTAACCGTTGAAAGCGTAATGTTTGAACCCCTACTCATGTAATCAGTTTGACTATTCGTGGGCTTA
This sequence comes from Rubia tinctorum, assembly GCA_032355605.1. Lineage (NCBI taxonomy): Eukaryota > Viridiplantae > Streptophyta > Magnoliopsida > Gentianales > Rubiaceae > Rubia > Rubia tinctorum. The sequence continues at coordinate 18,721 of JAULKM010136723.1, forward strand.
AAATGAAAACCCTATGTAATTGCTAGAGCTGGTA
>JAULKM010136741.1:0-18751 GCA_032355605.1 Rubia tinctorum
TTGCTAAGATCAATCGCACACTGACTGTCACATAACAATACAAACCTCTCTTGGTTAAAGTGGAGTTCACGAAGAAAATCTAGCTCCCCTTTGATAGTCAACGAATCTTTGATCGAGATCCAAATTCAGTTTCGAATTTGGAACCTGAATCATAGATCCTAAAAAAAACTGCCAAAAACCAATTGATTTCCGGCAACAAACACCACCTGTAAATTTAGATTTGAAAACGAAACCCTAGGTTGAAACCATTTTGAAACCAATATGAACCACCCTGACTTGTTTGAAACCAAGCCCTCGGCGAGAGGAACTTCTCCAAGCGGCGCACCGGTGTGAAAGGAGAGAGACGGAAGGCTGAGAAAGGGAGAGAGGGGCGTGAGATTTGGAAAAAAAACCTTAAGAGGGAGAAAACCCTAAAAGATATTATTTTTATTTATATAGTGGGTTAAAATATCCAACAAAGATAGTTCATTAAAGGCGGAACAACCTTAAATCAATTTAAAACCGTCTTTCAAATGAATGGATGTCCTAGGAGGTTAGTTTCAAAACTGAATTCGAACCCTAATTAAATGCGGTTCCTCGAAAAATCAAAGGAACCACCTTTGACTGATGTCTTTAATCACCTTTTTTCCACTAGTGAAAGTTGGAGTTTAATAAGAATAAAATAGAGTTAGGGGTTTATACTCTGAAATAGCTGCAAGTGAAACATATATATGTTTTACCCTAAATATGTAATGTTTCTAATCAAAACTCAAATAGGCGTGTGAGTTTAACCGCAACTTATAACCTGAATTTGACCCAAATTTTAATTGTTTTAAGCTGCAAACTGTTTTTAATCATTTTATAATAAAGTTGCATTTGACTCCCTAATCTTTCCATGACTTATAAAATGATCTTGTTTAAAGAGATGGACTCAAATTTTAATGGGATAGATTAAAAATAAAAATAAATAATTTTTATTTAAGTATGTCTCTTAAAAGATTGTGTTTTCAAAAATATGGAAAGACCAAGGTTTAAATTACAAATTATAAGAAATCAAGATAAAATTTTCGAGTTGCATTAATCGACTCATAAACATGTAACAATGCACATTGCATAGTATATTGTTATAATTACGATTAAAACTTTTACTTTTTAATAATTTTAATTCAAGTATGTTTTTCAATATGTATATGAAAAGACAATTATTTTTCAAAACTTTACTAACGGAGGGAGCATGTGAAATTCATTTTTAGATTTGAGATGGTTTCAGTCTAGAGACCAGTCTATTCACGTACGCGTGGGCACATTAAATCACGCACGCACGGAGTGTATAACCCTCAATTCATACCCAATAGAGAATTTCAATAAAGTCTAACCCTTTCAGTGAAAAAAACCCAAAACGAGTCTTCTGCGTTCACTCAAATCATGGAGTACAAAAGGGGCGATGAAGTCGAAGTGATTTGCCACGAAGCGGGATTCGAGGGCTCATACTACGAAGCGTTCATTGTGACGAAGCTCGAAGAGGAAGAGTACATCGTCACCTACAGAACCCTCCTCAAGGAAGATCTCTCCGGGCCTCTGAGAGAAGTCGTCGCGGCCAAAGACCTCCGTCCGGCCCCACCGGCTGTCACCACAACGGCGTTCCGATTGTACGACACGGTGGATGCTTTTCACAACGATGGGTGGTGGGTGGGGAAGGTGATCGGGAGAATTGACTCGGTTTACAATCTGTTCTTTGAGAGCACCGGAGAGGAACTTCCTTATCGGATCGATCGGCTGAGAGTTCATCAGGATTGGGTTGATGGTTGGTGGATTACTCGCTCGCCAACATAACGGTGAGATTGATTCTCTCGCTAATTTGAATTCCAATTCTACTCTTTTTGGCCAGTTTTTTCATGCATTACCGTTCTGGTAGGGATAGGATAATCTGTATTGATTCTTGGCTGTTAATGTTTCTTGACTGTTTATTTCTACTACTGAAGAAATCGTTTAGAGTATTCAGTATGGCATTTATAATGTTGCCTTCTTCTCTTAATGACTGTATTTATTTACTTTGGTCTTCTCTGAATGAAATTTATAATGTTTCTTGTCGTTCAGTATGGTCCTAAATGGTGATGTACTGGTGTGTAATAGGGTGCCCCTCTGGTTCTTCTTTAGCCTGTTTTTTTGGGAACTCCTTTTCATGGCAGCAGCAGGTGATGAACTGTGCAAGAGAGTGCCCTTCTGGTTCTTCTTTAGTCTATGATTTGTCGGTTACTCCTTTTGATGGCAGCAGTAAATATCCGCTGTATGATGGTTTTAGCCAACTTCCCCGAAACTTATTTTTACTGAATTGAAGTAATTTGAAATGCATTGAAAATTAGTACTCCCCTTAAGTCCCAACCTAAATTGCTCATATAACATTATTCTCTATCAACTTTGACTGCATAATTGAATAGATTTACGGAGTATAAGAAATAATATTATCGATATTGTTAAATTCGTTACTAAATTCAACTAAATTTCATCTAATCAAATTTTCTTCAAGAATTAGAGGTATGCCATGAATGTGATTCAGGGGTGGAGCCAGAAAATTTAATTTGGTGAGTCACAATTTAATTTGGTGTCTCTATCTCTGAATGTTGTGCTAAAATTTTAAAAAAAAATTTAAAAAAATTAAGGGTATACAATGGGTCTAATTTTTTTAAAAAAGTAGGGCATTAATAAAAAATATATATTAATTAACTAAAAATATTTTTTAAAAAGGTAAGGCAATTGTCCTACCTTGCACTAAGGTAGATCCGTCACTGATGTGAATGTAATCTTGAAATTTTTCGAATTTGTGTTGGACTAAGTCAAATAGATGTCTAGATTTAGAGTTCTTGTTGTTTTACAGTTCTATGATGTAATTTTCTATGTATTCTTATGATTCAATAATACAATTATTACGGGAATTATCGATGTTAACATGGTATCAGAGTATCTACGTATCTGAACCTAAAATATATCTTGGGATATATACCAATATAATCCTACCTATTTGTGTAAGTATCAATATAACCCCCCAGATAATTTTTATTGTAAAAACAACTCTAACTAGTTGATGAAAGTGTCAATATAACCTTAAGACACCATTTTCGACTTTGACTGGCGTTGATCAAAATAAAATAACCAAAATACCCTTTGACCTAAAAGCTAAAAGTGTAAAACAAGTTTGCCCTCACCCCTTCTACATCCTACCACCCCATCTGAAATTCAGATCGGAAAAGAGAGAACCGACGTCTCTTCCACAAGCAAAACAATAGTACCTTTTCCTCCGCCGCTGTCGAGCAGCATCCGCATCATTGTTAACGAGAATGACTAGCTCGGTGGGCTCCGTTATTGTTGATTTAGGAATACTTGAGTACCTATACTCTGTTTCGCGGTATCTCTTGGTCACAACTAAGCTTTGGTCAGCTAGATTATTGTTTGGTTGTAAACTTGGACTTTGATTTCTTGGTCACATAACTGCACAACTTTGGTGGAGATGCTTAGAATTAGATTTGGCCACGACTCCAATTAATGCAAAGCAGGGACCACCATAGCATCACGAACAAGAAATTGAATGGGTTACAATTTTTAATTTTGGGGAAACAATAAGGCCATTGAAAGCAAAATTTGGGGAAAACAACAAGGTGATTCAAAGCTGCGGGTTAGGGTTTTACTTTCTCATCTCATAATGTGATTGAAAGCTGCGGGTAGAGAAGGAGAGAGAAGAAGAAGAGGAGGAAGAACAAGATAGGGTTGTTAGGGGTATAATAGTACATTTATTTTTAAAAAATCTCAGAGGGTTAAAATAGTCTTTTCATCAAATTTCGGCTTAAATCTGTCGGAATGGGTATATTTGCACTTTCACTTACAATCTAGGGTTATATTGACACTTTCAATTATCAAAAGGTTATATTGGCACTTATGTGAACAATTCTCTCATATTTCTTTTTTCTTTTTTTTACTACAGCCATAGTTTGTGTTTTCTTTCTCCCTCCAAAATTCTTTGCCGCAGTCATATTCTAAACCTAAAGACTTTGCAGCAACCATATTCCAAACCTAAAATCCTTGCCGCGGCCATATTCTAAAAACACATGAATTCTTCTTCGTTCGAAACACTCTTAAATCTCTCAAAAACGCTCTTGACATGCACACCCTAAACACTCCTCTTCCCAATCATGGCTGAACATCTTCCCCATAGCACTCTAAATAATCTCATCCATATTCTCACTGTTAAGTTACCCTCCTCAAACTTTTCCTCTGGCAAAAACAAGTTTCTCACGTGCTTGAATCTCAGATTTTGTTCGGGTTTCCCGACGGCACTTTGTCGTGTCCAGTAGTCCCGTCTGAAGCAGAATCATAAGTGTCTTCTTTTGCTTCCGTCGTCTCCTCTCCAGGTGTTTCCGCTGTTGGTTCTTCTGCCATTGTTCGAGCCAAAGCCATTGTCGATTGTAATGCTTGGATGGCCGACAATCGTCATTTTTTTGGGCTTCTCTTCGCCAGTCTCACGGACAAGGCTATGTCGGAGGTTATCGGTTGATAATCTTCAAAGAAAATCTAGGATTTCCTTCACGTGTTGTATCAGAACACAAGCAAATCCAGCGTTCTTCATCTTCGCGATCAAGTATTGAACTTGCACCAAACTTGGTCTGTTGTTGAGTTACATTTTAAGTTTAAATCCATTATCTATATACTTGCTATTATAGGATCTCATACTCCTAATGATGATCAAGCTCTCTGTTTTTGCGTGCTCTTGAACCTGAGTACAAGGATTTTAGTGCTCCTTTGTTATCCCATAATCCATCTCTGTTATATGTCGATATTGTGGTAGGGTAACAAACCACGAGGTCTGTTTGCAATATTTTACAGGCTTTAGCCTTCTCCAGTTTCTAGGAATCATCCAGTTGCATTTAGTGCCTCATGTTGCGTTGATGAGAGCTGCACGTGGGACCAAGCGTCGGCGAGAGGTGGTAGCACGTGGGGTTCACGTAAAGCTCGTGGCGGCCGTTCTGGTGATCAACGTGGAGGTCATGGTCACTGGACTAGTTCTGGAGGTGTCTCGGCTTGTAGGGTCCATCTATAGTGCACTTGGTGCGGTCATCTTGGTCATTTTTCTGCTACTTGTTATTGTATGTTTGCTCAAGGACGACGTCCATATTCGACCCCTGAGGCGAATCCTTTCAGTCCTATTTGCAGTTGGATCGTTCTTCCCACACTTCGTACCGGTACATTGACTCTGGCACAAACAACAATATGGCATCATCTTTTCTGCCCTTGATAACGTCGCTCCATATAATGGTAACTCTCATGTTTATATTGGTAATGGTGCACCTATTTTGATGTCTCATATTGGCGATTCTCAGATTTCTTCTACTTTACGCTTATCTAATGTCTTAGTTGTACCTGAGATTACTAAGAATTTTCTATCTATTAGTAAGCTAACCATAGATATGAGTGTTACTATTACTTTTGATGATCGTAACTTTGTAATTCAGAGCAAAGTGTCCAAGGTATTCATGAGTAGAGGCCATAGTGAGAGTGGTCTGTACGTTTTGGATCAGGAAGGAAGACCACTCTTGTTTCTTTTCTACAGCACAATAAAGGACACACGTCGTTTAAGCTTTGGCATGCTCGGCTGGGACATATGTCCAACGGTGTCATTTCTAGTTTGCAAAAGTCAGGAGTACTTTCAGTTTCTTCTTTATTGCCCGAACTGAACACATACGCCCCAAGTGTCACGGCGAAAGGTCATCTATTGGCAATTGTTGAAAACTCTAAACACTCTTTGCATGTACTCGATTGAGTTCATTGTGACTTATGGGGGTCTCTCCCCCATTTTATCTGCAAATTACTTATTATGCTTTGTTGTGGATGATTTTTCTCGATTCACCTTGCTTTATTCACTATATTGCAAGTCAAATTTTGTTGATGTTTATCACCAGTTGGTTGAGAATCAATTTTTGGCTAAGATCAAGGTCTTTCATAGTGATGGTGGTACTGAATTCCTCAACACCGTCTTTGTTCCCATTTTGCTTCCAAGGGCATTCACCATCAAGTTTAGTGCTCTTACACTCATGAACAAAATGGGCTAGCAGAGCGAAAACACAAGCATGTTATGGAGATGGGGTTAACTATGCTTTTTCACTCGCATTTACCGCTATCTCGGTGGGATGATGCTTTTGCCACAACTTTTCACACTATCAACTGCTTACCTACCCCAGTTTTACAAGGTTTAACCCCCTTATAGTCTGCTCTTTGCTCGGGATCCTGTTTACCGAACTTCCACCCTATTGGTTGTCAAGTTTTTCCTTATGTCCAGCCAATTGCTCCGCATAAGCTGTCTCCTCGCAGCATTCCATGCGTTTTCATAGGATATAGTTCACAGTATAAGGGATTTTTCTACCTTGATCCTTATTCTAGCCGAGTTTATGTCACCCATCATGCACATTTTGTTGTGTTCTGCTTTCCATTCGCTTCCTCTACTACCTCGACGACTGGTTATTCATTTTCAACCTTGGATGTTTCGGCTTTCATTGATCCCGAGTTGGATTCTTTGCCCAAGCCATCTACTCCCTCTCCGTCCAACTCATTTCCTTGTCATACATGCTCTCCTAATTCCGACTCTCTAATGATTCCTCTATCACCTATTGTTCCAGTCTCCTCTCCGGTTACTTCTCCATCTCCCACTCCCCCTGGCTCACCGACTTCTTCATCGTTGTTATCTTCATTGCCTGGTCCTCCGTCTTTCTCACCTTTACGGACCCATCTAATGACGAATCGGTTTGTCATAGGGGCTATTCAGCGGCGTGACTACTCAGATCTAGCCGCACACAATTTTTTTGCTGCACTACTCTCTCTCAGAAGAAGCCTATGGACGATCATTCTGCTCTTCGTAATCCTTCTTGCGTATCAACTATGGATGAGGAGATTGATTCTATACGGAGTCAGCATACTTAGGAGTTAGTTCCACACCCTTTGGATGTCAACATTATTGGCTCCAAGTGGGTGTATCGTCTCAAGTATCACCATGACGGTAGTATCGAGCACTACAAAGCTCTCCTGGTCGCTCAGGGTTCTCTCAGATTCCAAGATTTAATTTTGATAACACTTTCAGCCTTGTGGTCTAGTCTTCGACAGTTCGCGCAGTTCTTGCCATTTCTACGATACCTTCTTGGGCGCTTCATCAGTTGGATGTTAAGAATGCTTTTCTTAATGGTATTCTTGACTCTCCGCTGTACATGACTCATCATGTCGGCTACAAGGATACACTTAGCCCAGATCATGTATGCCGCTTGCGCAAGGCCATCTACGGCCTTAAGCAAGGCTCTCGAGCTTCGTTCAAGAGGTTTAGCACATAATTGGCTCGACTTGGATTTCAATGCAGCCGGAGCGCAAGCGAACGGAGAGGAAGATGGCGGCTGTTTGGAGGCCGAATTATAATTCCCACCTAATGCCCTTAGTTTCCCCAAACAACCTCTTCTGAGCATCATCGTTATCGTCAGTTCTCCCCCTCCCCCTCCCTTCTACACACAGTCACACACTACAGTTTATTTTCTTTCTTTCTTTTTTTCTAATTTGAATTGAGAATACAATAATTATTCTCGGTTATGCTTATGAAATTCCCCAGAACGGCGACTCTCATCCGCTCGCCCGAACAAACCCCCAGTTACTTCACAAACCCGGTCGCCCGACCCAATTTCGACACCTCCAATTCCGTCCCGACAACCTTATCGGCGCCGAGGAACCCTTAGTGAAATGCTCCACCATGATCCTCGGATTTGCCGTCACAATGTAGCATTTCCCGAACTAGTTGAACACCACCCAAATGTTCGGATTCATGTCCTCGGCGTAGAATTTGCGCAGAACTGACCGGGAGACCAGACCGATGTCGCGAACCCGGAAACCGACGACGGTGATGTAGATAAGGGCGCGGACGGCGAGGGCTACCGACACGAAGAGGCAGAGGAAGTAGATGACGGGGGTGGCGGCGAGGAGGAGGATTGCGCGGGACAAGCTACCGGCTTCGAGGGTGACGAGGAGGTAGCAAGGGAAGGAGAAATTAGGCGGGCGTGGTGGCTTACGGTGGAGGTTTGTCGGCAGTGGTTTAGTGTAGGAGAACATGGTGGTGTTAAAGAATGACAACTACCCTAACTCCCACTTTTTCAATTTTTAAATAATATAATCACTCTCTCCTCAACTACACTCACCAAACTCTCATATCCAATTTAACTCCACAATCATAACTCAATTACACATCATCATTGTCCCCGTATAATTTTCTTTTTGTTTCACAAATTTTTATATTTTTATAATCTAATATTTACTACAACATATATATTTTGAATATGATATATATATATAAATGTATATTTTTAGGTATCATAGAAATATAATTTTCGTAAACATATAAAATTTTAAAAAATTGGCACCCAAATAGAAAATTGAAAAAATAATTAAAATTTTGGATTTGATTGTTGGGAAGAATATCTTGAATTCGATGAATTAAAATTTGTTGATTCATTATTGAAATTTGAATTAGGTGAATCCATTTTCAACAATTCGAATCAAACCACAAACTACAATTTTTTCGTAAGAATTGATGTGAGGAAAAATAGAATTTGAAAGATATGTGAAAAATGTATCAATGTTGGTCTCTATTTATAGAGAAATGTTTTAAAGAATTTTGGTGTCATTTTTCAATTTATTTTGGAGATTATTGTGTTTTGTCTATTTAAATCTATTGGAACAAAAATAAAAATTAAAAAGACACATGACACAATACTATTGGATTAGAGTATAAAACTTATCTCATTAAAATTTTCAACTGGAAGACCCACCCAACATGTTGAATTGAAGGAGTTTTGGAGAGTGCTCATTTGCACTCCTCCACCCGTGCTTCCTCTTTTCTCCCAAGCTCACTCACCAAAACTCTACCATTGTAATCCTCCACTCACATCTCCTCCCCCATTTTACCATTGTAAATGCTCTTAAGAGAGGGTCGGCGGCGATGAATTTATGAATATCTATACTCTATAGTATTGGATTTAGGTGAATAAATTGAGTGGATGAAATTAAATTTAGAAAGGAAAAAGTATAATGAATTAATGAAATTGAAGGAATCTTGTAAAGGAAAGTGTGTCAAATTAAAAAAAATAACCAAAAAAGGAAAGTGTGTCACATCCAATGAAACAGAGGAAGCATACTAAATAACACCAAAATTTAAATATTATTATATAAATAAATATTTTAATATAATTTAATTAGTTGATAAAAATATTAATAAATACAACTTTAGCATAATAACATTATCGTTATCAACATTGCATGCATACAAATTTCATAAAATATGAAAGTTGATTGCAGTTTTAAAATTTTAATTGTAATATCGTGTTATTCCACAGTTTATGGTAAAAAATTATTTATTATTATTATATTATTTATTACAAATATTTAAATTGGATGGTAGTTTTTACTAATTAAACTTTGTGCAATTGAGTTATAGATATCCATTTTCTTCTTCTTCCAATAAATATTTTGATATATTGTGATTAATTGATAACATTGTGCTATTTTTGAAACAAAAAAAAGCATTATAGAGAATGTCTTTTTTTATTAAACATTTTTGGGAAGACCGGAAAAAAACTTCCGTGGTGAACAAATATTGCGGTCGGTAAAAGGTTGGACATTTTCGACAGCACCAATGGTTGAACCATATATGTACGGTCAAATATAATTAGGAGCTCATTTATAATGATAAAAAATTGAGCATGTTAGATCTAAATTTGTTAAATTAGTGATATTGTGAGCAATTCATGATTAATGATTGAATTAGAAATATATAAAACATAAGTTTTAAATTTTGATCCAAAAAACCATAAAAGTTTATCATCTTAGATTTTAAAAAATATATAGTCTTAAATTGTCAATATTTTATAATTATTAATTATACAGATTAAAGAAAGTTAAAAATTTGTGAGAATCTCAATTTAATATTAAAATAAAAATATAATGTACGTTAATGCATGCAATTTTTTAAGATAAAATTTTGAGGAAACCCGTATTTTCATATGCATATGAAAAGACGGAGTTGAAATAGAATTATATTAAGGTAAAAGATTTTAGTTGCAATATTAAAATTTTACTATGCAACATGTAGTAGCTATAAATTTATGACCTGATTAATGCAACCCAAAATTTTAATCTATATTTCTTCTAATTTGCAATTTAAACCTTGGTATTTCTATAACTTATGGAAAGACGATCTTTCAAGAGACAGACTCATTTTTAATACTTTTACCAACCACATATTAATATGTACTAAAATATGTCATTTCTAAATATTAGTTAACAAAAATAAAATAAAATCTTATAAATAGATAAATTCTTGGGAAATATTGCCTTTCCATAGGCATATGAAAACACGGGATTGAATTAGAATTATAGAAAGGTAAAAAGTTTTAGTTGCAATATTAAAATTTATTATGCAACGTGCAGTAGTTATAAGTTTATAACTTGATTAATGCAATCCAAAAATTTTATCTTGATTTTTTCTAATTTGTAATTTAAATTTTGGTCTTTCCAAAAATTATGGAAATGCGGTCTTTCAAGAGACGAACTCTAAATATACAAAATCTTGGGAAAGACCGCATTTCCATAGGCATATATAAAGACATTTTGAATTAAAATTTTAGAAATATAAAATATTTTAGTTGAAATATTAAAATTTTTACCATGCAACATGCAGTAGTTATAAGTTTATGACTCGATTAATGCAATCCAAATTTTTTATCTTGATTTCTTCTAAATTGAAATTTAAACATTGGTCTTTTCATAACTTATGTAAAGACCGTCTGCAAGAGACAGATTCTAAAAAAAAATCAAATAAAATTTACAAAGTGTTAAATAAATCATTAAAAGTATTTATAAACAAAGTCTTTCAGTTCTATATTTAATATTTATATAAATAATTTTATTCTAATTTTTGTCTCAAGATTAAAATTTATTAGAAAGACATATATATATATAAATAAAAGTTACTCCATCTATTATTCTATATGTTTAACATATCAAATGTAAGCAAATTAAATTACGTGGAAATAATTGATTGCAGTGAGTAAAAAAGAATAAGTAGATGAAAATGATTCAGTTATTATCATGAAATGAAATTTGATAATATCAAAAAGATAAAATAAAATTGAATGTGTCTCAAAATTTTAAATATATATTGTAAAAAATATGTATTATGAAAGAATATCCCTATCAAATGGAGATTGAGGATACAAAAAAATGTGCATCCTCATAAATATGATAGTGTGATTAGTTGCTCATTAATTGAAAATCATTGAATAGTGGGAAGAACATTGAAAATATGGAAGAAATTTGCATTGTAAATTGAGAATTGACTTTATAAAATATTACATTTTCAAATAATTTTAAAAGGCGACATGTAATTATGTGTGAATGTCATGTGGCAAAAATTATGTGTGAATAACATGTGGAAAGAATGACCTTTTTAAATATAATAATAGATAACACTCGTGTTTTTGCACGGACGTGAATTCTAATATTATTATATACTCCATCTATTATATTCGAATATATATATATATATATATAAGTTACTCGATCTATTATTCTATATATTTAACACAGTAATTTTAGATACTTTTGTACGCAAATTAAATTAGGTGAAAAGAATTTATTGGAGTGAGTAAAAAAAGTAGATGAAAATGGTTCACTTATTATCGCGAAATGAAATTTGATAGTAATATTAAAAACATAAAAGCAAAATGAAAAGTGTATTAAATTTAAAATATATATTGTATATATTAAAAGATGTCATTTTGTCACATGTCAGTCACACATAATTCTTACCACATGACATTCACACAAAATTCCACGCCATCTTTAAAATTTAATTGAAAATGTAATATTATTTAAAATTAATTCTCAATTTCAAATGCAAGTCTCTTCTCCAAAATTTTCAATAATTTTTAAATAGTTCAATGTTTTCAATTGATAATTAATTATATTACCTTATTATTAAGTATGCACATTCTTTCATAATACTTATTTGGGTTAAATATTTTTCTAACTCTACGTTTATGTTGAAAGTGTCCATATAACCCTGTAAAATCAAAATGTGTCAAACTAACCATATGTTTATGATGAATTGTGCCGATATGACCTTCCGGCCACATTCCAGCATTGACTCACTTATTTGACCGTTGACCAAACTAGAAAAGACATATTTGCCCTCAGACTTCAGCTTCATTTTTCTTCCAATTTTATCCATCCTATTGCGGATGAAACTTGCTGATTTGCTACCGATTGGTGGTGACAGCTGTAGCATTAAGAGGAGAAATCAGGCGGTCGGCGAATAAAACGGTGGGATGGCGAAAGGTCGGGGTCGGAAGTTGCGGCTCTCCACCTCACCATGTTTCCGGCGGTGGTATGAGGTTTAGTGTTTTTTGGTATTTAGAAGAGCACTGAAGGATTCTCAGGTCTTTCCTCTAATTAACCTCTCTTCCCTAACTTTTCAATTTAATTTTTAACATCTGATCATTTGCGCCTTGGATGCATCTCTACTACTTCTTGCTTCTGCTCCTACTCAGTCCTCATTTTTTGCGATCTGCTCTCGCTTTGCAGGCACCCGCCACCGATTTACTACCGATTTGCTCCCCGCCACCAGCCACCCGCGGCTTGGCAATTTTCTCCAACGGAGGTGATTTACTGGACGGAGGTGACTTGCTCCGCCGCCTGAAGCAAGAAGAACCAACAAAGAAGAAGAGATGGGGGTAGGAGGGTTAATTTGGTCTTTTTGTTTTTCTTCTTTTTGCTTTTTTTAAATAGGGATAAAATGGCCATTTCCTTAATTCCCAATTAAAATTCTCGTTGACAATCAAAGTCAACGCATTCTGAGGTTATATTGGCATATACTTCGTAAAATTAGAGTTATTTTGGCACATTATGATTTTACAGGGTTAGATTGTCACTTTCAACCTAAAGTCATGGTTATTTTGAAACTTTACTCTACTTATTTTTTACAATACTTATTTTTAAATTTGATAAACTTTCCATTTTTATTAATCTTTTTAATATTATCAAACTTCATTTCATCACGACAATAAGTAAAATATTTTCATATACTTATTCTGTTTTTTCCTTTCTGTAATCGGATGTCTCCACGCAATTTAATTTTCCAAGAAAAATATCTAAAATTACTAGGTTAAACATATAGAATAATAGATGGAGTATTTTGTTTTGTTATGCAAGTGTTTTTAATAAATTTTAACTTTAAGAAAACAAATCAATATAGAATGATTATCCCAAAGCATCATATAATAAGGATTATTTGCTATTGGTATCAACCGGGGGCATTCACTGTCATTTTGACATCATGTTTTTCCAAAACGTCGAAGTTTTCCCTCAAACTTTACTTCCTCTGTTTTTAATCGACTCTTCTTTCTGCTGCTTTCAATTCCCTTCTTCTTCGTTTCCGTGATTTTAGTTGAGATTGTAATTCTCGCTGCTCTCTCCGGTACTTGGGGTGGTAATGTCTATCTTTGTTCCAGACACAGTTCAGTTTCTTTTCTTTCTGAGTATAATTTGGCTGATCTGGAGCTCTACAGGACCACCGACAAGGATGATTCTGAGACATTAATTTAGCTGTAGAAATACCAAATGATACTCGGTGCTGGCCGTTTTCCAAAACCTTGAATTTTGATCTATGATGTGAACATTGTGAAGACAATAGTTCCATGAAGAATGGTGAAAGTAACAAGGAAATATTAGAGGTTTTGTCATTTTGTTGTTGTTTGGTTCTTTAATCAATTAAGATCTCGGGGGTGGTATATGATAAGCAATGACTAATTTGTGCTTCGGAGTATTTTGAGAGTTAGTCATGTGATTGAGATTTTTCATTGAGGTATTAATTGTTTTGTTTGTTTTCCATCATAGGTTGTTGTTGCTGCTCTTCCGGTGGATAATTCGGGATCCCAAGTTCTTTTTAGCAGCTATGATTACCCAATTCGCATGTACGACTTCCAAGGAATGAATGCATAACTGAACTCATCAAATTCGTAGAGTTGGTGTCCTACGATGGATCGATTTCTTTGTGGTACCGGATCACTTCAGGCTGAGATATGTATGTGTTGTTAGTATTCTTTTGTGTCTTGGTTTACATTTTTGGGATGTAATTTGGACATATCCCGCTCTAATACATTCTATTTTTCATATTTATGACAAGGGTGGACTTACACTAGGGGAGTTTGTGAAGGAGGGCATATATATATAGAGAGAGAAAGGGTTCAATTCACACCCTTATTTTTACACCTATTTTTAGACCAAATATTAACCATCCGTCTAATTTAATTTCACTCATTCATTAAATCTATTTTTAGTAAAAATAACCTCAACCATGAGATTAGATTAGATGGATGGTTCGGATTTGGTGTAAAAATAAGGGTCTGTATTGAACCCTCGCCATCTGCGCCTTTATCTACATCGCCGTCTCCGATCTCTGGGTCCGCGACATCGAGCTGGTCTCCCGGTCAGTTGTGCGCAAATTCTACGCCGAGGATGTGAATCCGGACATCTGGGTGGTGTTCAACTAGTTCGGGAAACGCTACATTGTGACGGAAAATCGGAGGATTATGGTGGAGCAAATTCTAACCATCCATCTAATCTAATATCATGGTTGAGGTTATTTTTACTAAAAATAGATTTAATGAATGAGTGAGTGAGATTAGATGGATGGTTAAGATTTGGTGTAAAAATAAGGGTGTGTATTGAATCATTATATATATGTGTGTGTGTGTGGGAATGGTTCTATTAACACCCTTATTTGTACACATATTTTAACACCAAATCTCAACCATCCATCTAATCTCACTCACTAAGGCATAAACTAAGGCATGCTTTGTCCTTGGAGAGATTGTCTGCTTCACCACACTCTGCTGAATGAGCAAGCCTAGATTAACTGGCTTCTGTGTTCCAACACGGTACAGTAGCTTAACCATTTTCTGAGTTAAAGCTGTAGTGTTGCTGGAGGGCATCCAGCAGTTTACTGCAACCTGATACAGTCCAAAAAATCTGGAAGAGAGACATGAAGTCTGACAATATCCAGTTGCAGGAAAATATGTCTTAACACCACAAAAAATCATAGATAAAATCTCATCATCAAACACCACCAGCTCATCAGAAAATACACCATCAAATTTTGGGGTTTTCAATCCCAACGGTTAATTAATCCTGGCAGCAGAAAATTAATAATCTTCCCCCGGACATACACTCTATCACACCAGGGAGAATCATCCCCTAAATTCCCTGCCATCAAATTGGAATAAAATTCACATACCAACTGCTTGTTATACTCATCACATACGGTAACAACAGTCTTAAATTCAAGTAACTTGATAAAATCAGATAAACCTCTAGGCTTATAAGCATCTAGATCAATTATTCTCTCAGGTAGTATCTTCCTCTGAGAAAAAATCTTCCACATATCTTCACAATCAGTATTCCAAAATGTAGTAGAGATAGCATCACTTACTGATGGAGATGACAGTGTGATTTTCTTCTTCTTAGTAGAAGATTCGGCTTTCTTGCTTCTCTTGGCTGGTTGAGAGGTCTCTGCTTCAGGCTACTTCCTCTTTGCCTTTCTACTATTGGTCTGGATGAACTCATCCAAGACTTCACACTAGAGTAGGTCAGATTAGATTCCTGTGTTGGAACATACTCAGCCTCAGGTACCCCAGTGTCTTCAGAGGCATGTGTTCCAACATAGCCAGACCCATTAGAGGATTCAACTCCCTGTGTTGGAACATGGCCTTCTGTCTCTTCTGTCTCAACAACTTCCAGTATGGAGTCATCTCCCCCTTTCTTCTCGGCCTCAGAAACCTCCACATCATCATACGCAGACCCACCATAAACATCATCCATCAGATAGTCTTGGTTTCCCAAATTGTCACCCGTGTAGCCCTTTTCTGGTTCATCAACCTCCATTGGGTTCTCATCTTCTTGCTGGTATGTTGGAACATACCCAGCATCCTTCTCATCTTCACTATCGGACATAACAATTACCGGTGGTCCTAAAGCTCTGAGTTCTTCATTCCGTTGAGCAGACACGGTATCAAAAAGAACAATCTTCATCTGATCAGTGAATCCAATCACCTACAAACCTTCAACATTCTCATCACCATTTTTTTCTTCAATTTCAACAGAGCTTGGATAGGGGATATAAGAATATACATGAAACATATCATTTCCTCTATGCTTTCTGTATGCACCACACAACAACCTAGGGTTATAGTTATCAATATCCATCAAGTCTCCTATATCACCCGTAAGAAATTCTTCCATATTAACCTCCAGAAACTCCACTCTCATGTTTTCTAAATTTCTCATATCAACGGTAACTCGGTTGGCTTCCACCCACTTTGAAAACTCATCTACGGAGTTAAACTTTCTTCTCTTCCAAATAATGTGAGTAGATTCAGAACCAGTTACCTTATGATGCCGATATTTCTTTTTGCTTGGTGCATCATTCTCGGTTTTGCCAGAGGTGAGTAGAAACTACCGCACTGGTCCTTGATCCTTGTTTCCGGCTATTGTAGCAGAATCACGGTAGGATTTTGGTTTGGCATGTAGTTTTAGAATCAGCTCTTAAATTGGCAAGATAACTTCCAAATTTTGAAAGTTTGGTAGAGAAGAAGAGTTTAATGCCGAAAAAGAGGGAATATGGAGAGATAGAAAAAATTTGAACCAAAAATAACTTTTCCCTTTTCTTACCTCTCTAGCCATGTTTACTTTTTTCTCTTCCCAAGACAATAATTACCTTTCCTCTCTTGTCAACTCATGTCTCATCTTGAACTTCCAACATACCTTCCAACCATTTAATCCTTTCTCCTTTTTTAACCAAAAAATATACATGTTGTAAAGGGGAATTTCAGGATGAAACGTACCTCATATCCGACACACACCAAGGTGTTGTCTGAGAAATTCAAAAATTGTAGTGTCTAACGATTTAGTGAATATGTCTGCATACTGCTCACTTGTTGGAACATAGGCCACCACAACCTCCTCTCTTTCAACCAAATCTCTAATAAAATGATGCCTGATGTCAATATGTTTTGTTCTTGAGTGTTGAACCAGATTTTTAGAGATGTCAATTGCACTTTTCTTGTCAGACAAAATCTTTAGAGGACCTTGTTGAATTCCATAATCATTCAGCATTTATTTAATCCATAATAGTTGTGCACAACAACTCCCAACAGCAAGATACTCATCTTCAGCAGATGGTAAGGAGATAGAATTTTGTTTCTTACTATACCAAGAGACTAAATTTGTGCCAATGAAGAGACAACCACCAGTAGTACTTTTACGATCATCTGCATTACCAGCCCAATCAGAATCACTATATCCAATAAGACCCGAATCTTGATTCTTAGAATACCAGATTCCATAATCAGAAGTCCCACTAACATATCGAATAACTCTCTTTACAGCGGTCAAATGAGATTCCTTCGGATCAACCTGAAATCTTGCACAAACACCTACGCTGAAACATATATCTGGTCGGCTAGCAGTAAGATACAAAAGACTCTCAATCATACTCCTGTATAATTTCTGATCGACTGAAATACCTTTCAAATCCTTGACCAATTTTTCTGTAGTTGCCATCGGAGTTCGTACAGATCGTGCACAACTAAGTCTGAACCTCTTCACCAGATTCAAGGCATACTTTCTTTGATTTATGAACAACCCATTCTTCTCTTACTTAACCTGAAGCCCTAGAAAAATGTGAGTTCTCCAAACATGCTCATCTCAAGCTCGGCCTACATTCGTGACACAAAATCTTTCACCATAAAAGATGAAGTAGAGCCAAACACAATATCATCCACGTAAATTTGAGCAATAAAAAACTTTGTGGATTTGGTAAGCACAAATAACGTACGATCTACTCCCTCTCGACGATAACCTTTATTAAGTTTAAATTTAGTCAGTCGCTCATACCATGCTCTAGGTGCTTGTTTCAGACCATATAACACCTTCTCAAGTCTATACACGTGATGTGGATAATGAGGATCTTCAAATCCTTTATGTTGTTCAACATATACCTCCCCATTCACCACTTTATTCAAAAAGCATTTTTCACATCCATTTGATATAATGTAAAATTCATAGTACAATCAATAGCAAGCAAGATGCGAATAGATTCTAACCTAGCAATTGGTGCAAAAGTTTCATCAAAGTCGACTCCTTCAACCTGAGTATATTCTTGAGCAACCAGTCTAGCTTTATTACGAGTAATCTGACCATCAGCATCAGACTTGTTCTTGAGGTTGGAGCCGGGTGCGTTAGTTATCTGAACAAGATTTACAATGCGAGGCATTTCATGCTGCTATACCTCCTCCTCGACAACCTTGTTTGCGGAAGTTGATTCGGGAAGTACTTCAGGAGTATCGTCTATACTGTTATTTAAGGGATTCTCCTGAACATATTCCTCACTTTGGCCAGATTGTTCTTCAGAATCCTGAGGAGGGGAACCTTGAAGAATATGAGGGGCCTTGCTTAGCAAGTATTCATGGATCTGTACAAATAGAGGCGTGTTGATGAGATTATACAATCAACAAAGAGAAGAGAAGAAATGTGAACCTTATCCATTAGACTTAGTTGGAGGGGTCTCGCTGTTTCGGTTTGGGCCAAAATATTTTTGGGCCCAAAGCCATTAGGGTTTACGATGGAGAGGGCTATATATAGTGCC
>JAULKM010136749.1:0-18750 GCA_032355605.1 Rubia tinctorum
ACAAAGACCTTTTACCTTTTATTATTGTAATTAAACCCCGTCTTTCCATAAGCCTATGGAAAGACCGTCTTTCCCAAGATTTTGCCTATAAAATAACCCGATATAAGATTGTGGAGAAAATAAACATGATCAGAAAAATCACCTACTATTAAAGTTAGGGTGTTTGAGAAGATTGAGGTGTGACGACCGTGTCCACCCATTGAATCAAAACAGGGGGAAATTGGCAATAAATGTGTTTTCTCATTGGAATAGATACACACCTACATGGGAATATTGATTTAATATTATTCATTCAGCATTTTTCAGCATTTTTAAAATTCTAACATCCCAAAGATATTTGAGAAATAGATGGAGTATCAAAAATTAAGTGATTCCTTGAAGTAACAAGATCTTTAAAGTTCCATTTTCAAGTGTTACTAAGGAAACATTTTACCATTAGTTTTTGAGTAATTATTGGTACTTTCAAGTGTTACTAAGGAAACGTTCGGCCATTCATCTTCGAGGAATTATTGGTTGAGTCGGTGTATCAGACCCGACTTAATTTCGGAAATTAACTGAGTAATAAATATATCACTTTTGTATATCGGACCGTTTAAAATTGGTGAAGGAATTATTAAACTCCGGCCAAAAATTATTTAAAACGTATAAGAGTTTTAGTTTGTCCGAAAATTTAATTTTCAAGCTGTTGGAGTTGGCAAAGAGGTGAGGAAGAAGACAACTTTTTGGGTATTAAATTCTTAAGAGTATGAAGAATTTTAATTAGGCCCATTTGTTTGTGTTCTTTTATTTTCTGTTCGGCCAATAAAACTAGTTCAGCCCAAACGAATCAAACTAGGGCTGAAAGGAAATCAAATGAGTCAAAATATTTGACTAAATTGTTTTTTTCCCCAACATATATTAAAAATATCATTTTTTGGTCCCCATTCGCAAAACTGCGTACATCCACCATCCAACAAACTCCAAATAATTTGTTTGGTCCCCAAACCCGTTTCTGGGTGGTTTTCCGTCAATACAGGGGCATGTGACCGACACGTGCCATATTATTCCGACATACCCAGGGGCAAAATCTTAGTTTTACTCATCAACGTCAACATTTCCGTCAACACAACATTTCTTCAGCTCTTTGCCGAGAAAAAGAAAATGACGGAAAAGATGGAAGCGGACGGCGGTGGCAAGGTGGTGATTGGCTACGCATTGCCGGAGAAGAAGGTGGACACCTTCATCACGTCGTCGCTCTTGGTCATCGCCCACCAACAAAAAATAATCTCATCCTCATCGATCTCACCAAACCCTTACTCAACCAAGGTCGTTTCCACTGCATCATCCACAAACTCTACTCCACTGAATGGAATCAACAGCTCCATGATTACTCCTCCCGAAAACCTAACGTCCCCGTCATTGACCCTCCCTGCGCCATCCGCCACCTCTAAGACTGCGGCTCCATGCTCCGTGTCATCTCCAACATCCACCACTCCTTCCCCTCCGTCGGAATCCCCAACAAGATCTGCGTCCAGAACGCCGTCGACCTCGTCGATTTGAACAACTTGGATTTCCCGGTGATTGCTAAATCCATGTTATCCAACGAAACTGATAATTCTCACCAAATGTACCTGATACTCAACCACAGAGGCCTCCGGGGGCTGAAGATGAAGGTGTCATTCGTGTTGCAGTAGTTCGTCAACCACAGCGGCGAAGGTCACGATGCCTCCGGCGAGCTTGGTGACGGAGGTGGCCATGGAGTTAAGGAAGGGTTTGATGAGTAAAATTATGATTTTACCCCTTGACATAACGGAATAATATGGCACGTGTCGATAACGTGCGCATATATTGATGGAAAACTATCCCGGAAACGGGTTTGGAGACCAAACAAATCATTTTGGATTTGTTGGATGCCGGATGTACGCAGTTTCGCGAATGGGGACCAAAAGATGGTATTTCAATGAATGTTGGGGTCAAAAAAATAATTTAGCCAAATATTTATCACCGATTATTTTAGTTGTGTACTATAATGGACTGTAAAATATTACTTTTTAAAAGTTACACGTTACAAAAAAATTCAAATACATTTTATATGATATGCGTTATTGTATACAACCAAAAATTATCAATAGTCAAATGTGTCATGAAAACAATTACGGTGAAAAGGGACAATTATTATTAGACACAAGGAAGTATTTGTTTTCCCAAACATTCCAAACTGACAATTTTTTCTTGCGCATTCATTATTCTGTCTCTTCATTTCTAAATGCTAAAATGGCTGGTTAAAATTGATATATTAGTACGAGAAAATTGCTTTTTTAACCTTATGCTTTGGTTGAAAGTACCATATAACCTTGTAAAATTTGAAAGTGCAAATCTAATTCTAGTTTTGGTCAAAAGTGTCATATTAACTCTGGAAATCAAATTGTGTCCGGAATTCTTTAAAATGACAAATATAACCCCTTGGAAAAAGAAAATTTTGAAAAATATAAAAAGATGATATTACCCTTTCCAAAAAGTGCTCAAATCTTTCCTCGGGTCAACGTCGGTCAACTCCGGTCTCCACCATTGGACCACAGCTAGGGGTGTTCGT
The DNA here is from genome assembly GCA_032355605.1 of Rubia tinctorum. NCBI lineage: Eukaryota > Viridiplantae > Streptophyta > Magnoliopsida > Gentianales > Rubiaceae > Rubia > Rubia tinctorum. The sequence goes on from JAULKM010136749.1 coordinate 2,573, forward strand.
CGGTCCAAGATTGGACCAGAACTGGAATCATAAAAGAGCTTGGACAGAAGACTAGGGGTGTTAATCGGTCGGTTTGTCGGTTAGGCGGTTAATCAGTTTTGGTTTCTATCGGTTTGTAAATTTTTATAAGGAACCAAACGACCAACCGATAATATTGTCAGTTTTATCAGTTCGTTCAGCATCGGTGACGGTTGATGTGTCGGTTATTACCGGTTACCATCTATAATTCATTTAAAATTAAAAATATAAATCCATATTAATTTTGATTTGTAGTTAGAGCCACAAAACTTAGAATAAAAGGTAAAAATTTTAGGAATTGGATAATTGTGTTGCATAGGAGTTGAATAATTTTTTAAATTAATATTAAATTGTATACAATCGATAATTATTAGTGTTGGGCACAATTATAAACTACATCGACTTATGTTTGCATAATTATTTGCTTTGGGTATAATAATTATTTAAAAATACATATAATAATATAGAGTTTAAACAATAACTGAATTTGGGTTAGTAATTTAAAATTTTCTTATTGGGTTTCTGATCAAGACCCAAAGTTTAATGAATTATTTTTGGAGTTGAAATTAATTAATTAATTAATGTACTACAAAATCTCTTGTCTGTTATTCGGTTAAACTGATTATCAAATAATAAAATTGATAAAGGAACTGATTAACAAACATAATTGGATAATCGTAACCGATATTAACCGATTAACCAACTAACCGGTAAACTAAATTAAATATCGATTCGATTTTAATCGGTTATCGGTTTTTCAATTTTTTAACAGCCCTACCGAGAACTGGACTGGTGAGTGATTATTTAGGACCGTAACCGGACCGAAATTATTCTGGTTTTGGACCAAATTTTAGTAAACTTTATTCTTATACAAAAAAATTGGTGTTGGAAAATTTTAATTAAAATTTTGTTTTCAAAAAATAGTAAGCTAGAAGTTATGAGGAATTTACCTCAAAATATGGAATAATACTATCACATCGGAAATAAATATAAACTTGTATATAAATTTAAATTACAAATAAATAAAATTATATACATAAGAGTAAGTTACAGGTCCATTTGGTGTGAACCGAAAAAATCTGGTCTAGGACCAGACCGGACCGAAACCCGAAAACCTAAAAAATCTTGGACCGAATATCGGACCGGAATTCTATATACCCAGTTATGGTCTTTATATTTCGGTATGGTCCGATCCAATTTATCGATAGTACCGGTTAATTAGCACCCCTAACCACAGCCGGCTGATGGTGGCAGGGTTAAATAAGTACTTTTACTAATAATATAGGGTTAGATCAACATTTTAGTAAAATATACAGGGTTAAATCAGCAATGATGTAAAAATGATAGGGTCAGATCAGCACTATCATAAAAAAAATCTTTTTGAGGAGAGTCCACTCCTTATAAATATGCCTTCATTACAAGTTCATAATCTAATATATCATAAATATACTTATAAATTTTATGCCTTCGTTACGAAAATAAGAAACTTTGCTAAATACATTCCGAAAGAAATTCAAATTTTGGTGAATAATTTTCTTACGAGATTTGATAACTTTGTAATTATAAATCGACACATATTGCTACTCGAATACTGTTAGGGACATAATCAACTTTTCATTATGGAGACCGAATTTGTATACTCCTCCCGTCCCAAATAAATTGGCATATTTTGACTTTTGAAAGTCAATCCAAGTCAAATTTAATCATTAAATTATATTATTATATATACAAGACTATTATCTTATCAAATATTTTTGGATTCATCATCACATATATTTTTAAATTATTATTATTTTAATTTTTTACGCCCATGAATAAAGATATTGAAGTAGTTGAAAATTGATTCAATTGACTTTCAAAAGTCAAAATGTGCCAATTTATCTGGGATAGAGGAAGTATTGAAAATTAACATGCAAATTATAAATATATTTATCATACATTAGATTATGAAGTTGTACATTACCAATGATTAATGAAATCTACCTTCTTTTTTTTAAAAAAATTATGAAGTTGTAGTGAAGGCATATTTATAAGGAGTGAGCTCTCCTAAAAAAGGATTTTTTTTATTTCATCATAGTGCTAATTTGACCGTTTTTTAGGAAATTACTATTTTAACCCCGTACATATTACTAAAGTGTCGATCTAGCTCTGTCTTATTAATAAAAGTACTAAGCTTACTCGGTCACCATCAACCGGAGGTGGTCCACCATTGACCAAAATTGTCCGGCATTGACCATTGTTGACCATCATTGACATGTGTTGACATCTATTGATTGTGGGAAAGTCTAGGGGTAAAATGGTCATTAAATTTTTAGTTTTAAATCTACGGGTATTTTGTCTTTTTATGTTAGGTCAGCGCCTTGGATTAGTGCAATAGTGCAATTTGGGTATATTTGCATCATTTCTCCAAAACATAGGATTAGATCTACACTTTCAGATTTTGCAGGATTATTTCTACACTTTCAAAATTTAATAGGGTTATTTCTACAGATTTTGCTAATATTGTTGGAATATTTTGTGTTAATATTGTACTATGCCTTCCATGTTGAAGAAATTAATCAAGTTATAGAAATTAAACTTATGGTTTCTAAACTATTTTCATTCTTGTAATGATAATGGATAAAATTCTAAAACAAAAATATTTTGAGAAAAAAATGAAGAACTTGTCTTGTATTGAAACTATGTTATTATTTGGTATTAATATTGAAATACAATGATTGAATAAATAATTTTGTATCTGTTACCCCCATTTAGAATTTGGTCTGATTCCGCCAATAAGAGAAATGTGTTTGGTTTATGTAGTCAATGAAAATTATTATTATAAAAAAAGAAATGTTACGGGTTTGAGGGAGTACATTGTTGTCATATAGTCAAATTAGACAAGGAAAACGAACTAAGCAGTGTGGTTATGAAGCTAACCAAGATCACTTACGGTTTGAAGCTCGACTGCACATAATTTCAGTTAGATTAGAAGGCATATATAGAGGTTAGGAAAAGAAAACAAAAGTATGTAATTTGTTTTGTGAGTTTTGAAATTATAAACATTTTTCATATATATATATATATATATGTTTCTTCATTTCTAGCTTCGCCTCTGTCATTTCCATGTTGTAAATTTGGGATATTCATGCTGATCCACGGGTCAGAGCGGGTCAACTATCTTGTTCCTAATTGAGCTAAAATTTTAGGTCAAATAGGTCAATACGGATCGGGAAAAAATTTCCACAGTTTTGTATCGGATCGGATCGGGTCGGGTCAGGTAAAAAAAGACCCAGATTATACAAACAGAAAATAGTAATATATATTATTCAAATAAAATAAATGATTTTTAAAGTACCCCCTCCATCCTAGCCAAACTTGCAAGGAATTTTTTTCACGACCTTCAATAAATATGTTTAACTGTAAATATATGTGACTACGTATTATAACGAAACATAAAAATTTAATATTTAGAAATTACATGTTACGACGAATCTAACAGTATCTCTTTCATTCTATTTCTGATCTTCCTAGCCATATCCGAGGTCTTATTTATCTTGATGCTAGTCGACTTCCCTACCTTAGAGCTTAAAATGCCTTTTCTAGTATCTTTTGGATACTTGCTGTTGTTGTTCTTCTATTATGACATCTACCTTCCAAATGGCGACTGCTGCTGCTAGGATTACCGTGGAGTGGTGCCTTCAGGAATTCAAGCCGGAATTATGCAAAAGGCCAAAAATTGGACACCATTCAATGCTGCTCAACAAGTATAGTGTTTATGGGAAGCAATATGAAGGGGTTATTACGGAAAACCACCTCTATTGCTAACACGGGGGAGGAAGCAAATAAGTAGTAGGTCGTATTAGACCTCGAATGTGGGACTTGGCCCTTCTTTTTTGTTCACACAGGGCGGTGGAAGCAAAAAGGAAAGGGTTTGGAGTGTTTATCTTCTTTTATATAGGTTATTTTTCCTCTGTGGCTATCAAGATATGGTTTGGGAGCCTAATAAAATCCCCTCACTTCATTTGAGTTTTAAACAAAAAACGATAGTATTATTGTTCATTTATTTATTCAAATACGCGATCAAAGTTCAACAACTTTGACTTTTAAAAATTTGTGCAGATTTGGTTGGGACAAAGGGAATACAAATATTTAAATATTAAATAAAAGAGCTAAGTGTGTATATAACCCTCGGTTTTTTGGTATGTGCAAATATAACCCTGAGTTTTTTTTGAAAGTGCAGTTGTACCCAAAGTCATCTAAGCGTGTAGTTGTACCCATTCATATTTTTGCTAATCTAAGTGAGCACTCGGGTATAAATTTACATATTTTGGCTGGCCATGGGTATATCTAAACTTTTGAAAAACTAAGAGTTATATTCGCACTTTCCAAGGAACCGAAGGGTCGTCTAAGCATTTTACTCTTAATAAAATATAATTTATTTTATATAATTTAAAATATTTTATTTTATTTTATTACCAAAATATCTAAATAGTAAATAAAAATACAATTATTCTCATTCTACTTAATTAGAATACTTTTACTATGGAGACAGTCTCTTGTTAGATCGGTTAACGGTTAAATCAGTCATGAAAAATCTCATTTTAATAACTTTTAGGGTCAAATTATAATTATTTATACGAAAGACAAAATTTTGGGGCAAACTGCCTTTCCATAGGCATATGGAAAAACCGAGGTTGAATTCGAATCATAGAAAGGTAAAATGTTTTAGTTGCAATATTAAAAATATATTATGACACGTGCAATAGTTATAAGTTTATGACCTGATTAATGCAATCCAAAAAAGTTATCTTGATTTCTTCTAATTTGCAGTTTAAACCTTGGTTTTCCCATAACTTATGGAACGACCGTCTTTCAAGAGACGGACTATGTACATTATAATACATTTTAAAAGTTCTTCAAAATTTTAGAAACTTCGTTTCAATAAATAAAAACAATTATCAAATCATTACATTAGCTACTTCATTTATAAAATGACTCCGCCTAACGGTTAGTTGGTTTAAAACAAGATTTTGTGTTTACTGTTTCTTTTAAAAATATAAAATTTTATTTGCATAATTATTTTACTAATTATGAATGTGTGTATATATATATATATGATTAATTATGAATATATATACTCCCTCTATCCCATATTAAATTGTACCAAAAAAATTTGCGGTTTTCAAGAAACATGTTTAACCGTAAATATGTTTAACTACATATAATATAAAAAGTTGATATTTAGAAACTAATTATTACGACAAATTCAACAATATCACATACGATAATATTATTGTTTAAATATATGTTCAAATATGTTGTTAAAATTTGAGAGTGTTGGTTGCCAAATAGTAAGTGTGCAGGTTAAGATGGGACAGAGGGAATATATATTTTATTAATTGTTTATAATTAATAGTATTTTTGTACAAAATCTATTTTATCTTTGTAAATACATATATTACTTTCATAAATATAAAATGTATTTTTTATCAATAATTAGTAAAATAATTTATATTTTAATTTTTGTTCGTGAATAAATATTAGAGTCAAGTGCTAAAATAACTCTAACTTTTGGTTGAAAGTGCCAATATAACCCTGCAATCTTAGAAAGTGCAAATCTAACCTTTGAATCTGGTGATTTTTTAGTCAATTTTCTGATGGCCGAATTCTAGTGAAAAGACGATTTTGCCATTGATTTAAAAGGAAAAACCTCTTTTGTATTCTTAATTTATCTTTTTTTCTTTTATTCCTCCATCGCGACCTCCCTCCCTCCCTCCTCCTTTGCTCTCACTCTCTGCTACCCAAACTACCTCTCCATCAAAATGCCATCGGCAGCTCTGGTCACCCCTGAGCCTCTCGCCAGTCACCCTGAAGACAGTACTAACTCTGGATGAACATGTTCATTCTGTACGTGAGGTTTGAACTTTGAATTTGGCGGCAAAATTTGAATGTTTGCGGCAGAAGCAAGGAAGAAGCAAAAGCTTAATAATAGTTTTCTATTTTGTTTTTAATGCCACTTGTAATTACTCCATTGGTTGCTTGGTTTTCTGTTTCTTTCAACAGAATGGGTACAGTACAAGTAGTGGAATGTGAATTTCTTTTTTGGTGTAACAGAATAGAAAACAAAAACTGGTCTTCTCAGAAGCTTTCTTCGAGCCTTTTTTTTAGCATTCTTTCTTTGTGAAATTTTCACACCCTCACCCCCCTCAGCTCACCCGCTTGAACTTCAACTATTCCTTTCATTTTTCTTTTTCTGTTTTGCAATTTTTGAATCCATTCAACGTTTTCTCGATTGGCTGAAAAGGTAGGGTCTGAATTCTGGGCGGGTGAGCTGAGAAGGAGGGTGAACAGCGACCAAAACACCGTCGGTAGAGGCGGTAGGGTTTGAGGGCTCAGGGGGTTCGAGGGAGGTTGGGGGTGGTTGTGCGTTGGTGGGGGTGGTGAATAAGGGGTGGTGGGAGTGGTTGTGTGGTGGTGGGGGTGGTGAGGGGTGGTGAGGCGGTGGTGAAGCGGGTGTGACAATGCTTTTGGCAGCGGCAGTCTTCAATCGGCTTTTGGCAAGGCTTTTGGTGCACTGAAGGGGACTTTAATCGGCTCTGCAAACCAGCCAAGGAGTAGAGCTCCAGGGCCAAAGTTGCTTAGCTGGTAACATTGCTCCGGAAAAATTCTTCCACGCTGGAGATGGTTTGTTCTCTGGATCCAGTGGCACATCGGGACTAGCGGAGACTTGGAGAGGCGTATTCTTTTCGTCAGTGTGGACTCGCCGGAGGTGATGGGACTGTTGTACTCACTATGCCGGAGGTGGCGCGTGGAGCTATCGTTTCAATCGGTGGACCACCGACTCGCCAAAGGTGTTGCCTCAGCTCGAACAGAGTAGAGGTACATGGATCTTCTCGTCGGTGTTGAACACTAAGAAATAAAGCAGCCAAATCACAATTTATTTGTTCTTAGGGGTATATTTGTCATTTTACTTTCTAGTCATACCTGAATTGACTTGGTCAATGCCGGAATCAGAGAGTTTGGTTACATCGACACAATATTTTTTGAAAGTTAGGGTTAGATTGACACATATAATAATTGGTTAGGGTTAAATTAGCACTTTTGAGACTGCGAGGGTATATTGACATTTTCAACATAAAGTTAGAGTTATAAATGTATTTATCCCTAAATATTATATTAATGACTAAGATCACTTATTTTAAATTGTTAACAACAGGGGTGTTAGTCTATTTTTTGTTATTATTCAAGAAAGTTAAACTTGTTTATGGAGTAAACTATTGAGGGATAAGTTATACTAAAGTGATTTTCAAATTTTTTAAGTTTTAATTATTTCAAGAAAATGAGACAAATTATAAATGGGTTGATTTAGGGCTGAATTTGACCTGACTCATACCCAACTCGGCCCAAATTTAACTCATTTGACCTAAATGGAACATTAACCCAACCTAATTCAAATATTTCAAATCAAAATAGGTTGAACGGATTCGATCGAACCGAGTAGTTTAAATATCTTACTGTAAATCTTCTTCTTTCTATGAAAGATACCTATTGTGCACTTGTCTAATTGCTAGGTTGTGACAATTGCTAAGGAGCCTAAGATATCATTTGGCCCATCCTGATTAGTCGGGTGTCTACCAAACCCGTAATTGAAAAACTACGCAAAGCATATCAAATCCTTAAGCTACAATTGGCTAATCTTACGATTAAAAAAGTACCCACAAAAATATCAGTCTTTTTGAAGAATTCGACGAAGGATCTAGAGCTTGGTTTAAAAATGCGCTCGGATGCGCTTGTATAATGCGCGATGCGCTCGATACGCTGCCTTCTCGCATCCGAGTTGCTGTTGCACTACTTTTCCAGGATGCGGCCGCATCGGAGCGCATCGGATGCGTAGCGCATCGGGCGCATCCTGGAAACGATGCGATTTGGGCTTGAAATTTGGGTTTAAACAAAGCCCATGAAATATTAAAAAGCCCAGCTTAGTTTGTTTAATAAAGAAAGTAAAACCCTTCTTTTTGTACTATGTTTTCACCGACGGGTTTTCTTCAACCTGCTCTAATTTGCGCCGACCTCTCTTCCTCAGCTCATATATTGCACCGAGTCGCCGACATCTCTTCATCGGCTCTGATATTGCCGACTTCTCTTCAAAGGCTCTGCTGCTGCAAGTAAGCTCCTCTAACTCCTTAACACTTATCACTTTCAGTAAGTTCTTAAAAGGCTCTGATATTGAAATTGAGGCCTTCAACAAATTCCAGGAAAGCAACGTCAGGAGGGCTTTGAAGAATTGAAGACACTGATACTCAGTAAGAATCCTACATTTCCTGAGTCATATTTTGTTTCAAGTTTTTAAGTGGCCTTAAGGATGAGTTGAAGAAGCCTATAATCAGGATGCTAAAATCTGATTCTCTGCATGTTGCAATTGAGTTTTCTATATGACAAGAGAAAAACCTTGAACCGCTAACTGAGAAGAACAAAAGTTACAGTCCCGATGGTTATAATGAGTCACATTCTGGCTCTAATCAACCCCATAATCAGAGTCGAAACAATGTAGATAGGAGAGAGTTAGCAATGACTTTAAAAGAATTTCACCACACGAGGTCCAATATAGAAGAGAAAACAGTTCATGTTTCAAATGTGGTGAAAAACATACTTATGTTCATGGTTGTAAATATAAGCATGCTAATTGGATGAGTAGTAAAGATAATGAGGAAATTGGAGAGAATATAGTTACAGAAAATGATGGCAATGATAAATTATTGATTTCAAATGAACCTAAGTACTTAGTACTGAACATTAATGATAGCAACTGAAGGATGAACAACATCATTGTTTATGGATATGTGAAGGGTATTAAGGTCAGTATCTTGTTTGACACTAGTAGTAATGAAAGCTTTATTGATCCTGCTATTGTGGAACTGATTGGTATGAGGGAGGTGAGAACCAAACCATTTTTAGTTATTGTGGCCAATGGAAATCAGTATCATGGTTTTACTTTTTCTTCCCAAATCTTGGTTGAATATTCAAAATCACCACTTTTCTCATTACCTGAGGATCATGCCAGTAGGAGAATTGGATATGATTTTAGGGGTAAATTAGATGAGGTTTTATAGCCCGGTCACTTTTGATCATGCATAGAAAATAATTATGTTTAATAGTAAGGAAGATTGTGGATTATACAAGGCTTTGATAAAACTGTGGAACTGAAACTGATTAGGGGACTGGAAGCCAAAACAATGGTACAGGATAAGAAGACTCTGTCATGAAGACCTATATTATGGGGAGGATAAGAGGCTGGAATGTAATAGGGTTATTAGGAGGAAGAAGGAACTGGAGATGGTGATTTCACACAAGGGAAAATGGAGTGGCTCGGGACTGATAGCTGAAACTTCAGAACTTGAAGAAATTCAAAACTGCCGGCCAGGTACCCTGAAGTTTTTCATATACCACACTCAATACCACCTATTAGGAGTACTGGCCATCAAATTCTTCTAAAATCAGATGCAAGATCCTTTAAAATCAAGCCATATTGATAGCTGAATGCATACAAAGATGATATTGAAAAGAAGGCCCAAGAGATGTTGGATAATAAGATTTCCAGGAACAGTAATTGTTCTTTTGCTAATCTTGTGTTATTAGTTAAGAAAAAATACAATTCGTGGAGGTTATGTACAAATTATAGGAAATTAAATGAAATGAATGTCAAGGACAAATTCTTAATCCAAACCATTGATGAGCAATGGATGAGTTACATAGATTGGCATTCTTTTCAAAGCTGGATATGAGGTCTGGATATCACCATATCAGAGTGAGTGATCAGGATGTACACAAGACTGCATTTTAGACACACAATAGCCATTTTGAGTTCTTAGTGATGCATTTTGGCCTCACCAATGCAACAACCACATTCCAAACTCTCATGAATCGGGTGTTTACATCACAGATCAAGTGTTAGTGTTTCTTGGATGACATACTAGTGTATAGTAAGTCATTGTCTGAGCATTTGAATCATTTGATTGAGGTAATAGAAATAATGAAGCATCACCAACTCTTTGCTAGAAAGTCAAAATGTGAGTTTGTAAAAACACGGGTGGAATATTTAGGCCACTTGATCACAGCTCAAGGTGTACAAATGGATCAAAGTAGAGTAGAGAGTATACTAAAGTGGCCTGAACCTCAAACTGTGTAGGAACTGAAAGGATTAGCAGATAAATATTTTTCTGAAATCTACAACCTGCACGGTACCCTTGATTCTATTGTGAGTGATAGGAATGGGGTGTTTTAAATTTTTCTGGACGGAAATCTTCACTAAAATGGGAGTGGAATTGCAGTTTAGCTCAGCCTACACCCTTAAAGTAATGGCCAAACTGAGAGGGTCAACCAGGTGCTAGAAACATATCTAAGATGTTTCTGTGGTGACAAGCTAGATTCTTGGACTGATTGGATAGGAGTTGCTGAAAGATGGTATAACACCACAAACCATTCAAGTATTGGAAGCTCTCCCTACAAAGCTCTACTCCCTCCGTTCAGCTATCATTGGCACACTTTCCATTTAAAGATATTCAACTAAGTTTGGCACATTTCAAATATAGAATGGTTTAAGGAAATTTTCACCATTTAATTTACTTTTTCTTCTTCTCATTCATTTTGCTCCACACAATTGGTATCTTCTAAAAAATTGTGCCAAAAAATAAAGTGTCAAACTTAGTTGAACGGAGGGAGTACAAAATGACCTGTACATGCTAATGTTGAAAAGACATGGAGACAAGAAACGAAAATTCTACTAGTTCGATGTGGTGCAGTCAATAAAAGGCGGATACCGTTTTATAAGAACTTTAGAAGTAATGCATGGATGATCTTTATCATTCTCTGATTACCTTCAAGAATATTTCAAGGAATGAAGAGCTTCTTTCTTTCATTTTTTAAGTTTTGGATGTCAAAGAGGAAAACTCCAATATTAAGAAACTATGTCATTTCCTAATCGCTATAGGCTTTGAATCTTTTTCTTCTTTTTTTTTGGTATTTAAAACTGTCTCTATATTAGAATAGGCCAATCCACCTCATTTATCTAAACTGTACTGGCAGCTTCATCACAATCCATGGAAACATTTTCCTGAACCACATTATAAATCCAAAAAATTGTCTTAGGATTGGAAGCAAGACATCTACTCCAAGTTTCAAGGCGAGTGATACATGATGCCTTTTACTACCCCTTTTGTCAAGGCCATCGCTGCTCGCCATCAGCAGCCCACACCAGCCGACACCACAGTCATCATGTGGGAGGTAAGTCACGGTAGCCCAGCGCCAGGAACCATAAGCTTGGCCCAGACTCGGTGCCCACCAGGAAGTCAAAGCAGTCCCCTTGGCCCGAAGACCAAGCTTGGCTCAGGAACTTCCCACACGGTGGCGGCCGAGTATCGAACCCGGTCCACCTATGTCCCAACCGCTGGGGTACACCCGCGGGTGTGCCCCTTTTGTCACTTAAACAGATGACCATGATAACTGACAGTTCATTCTTGGAAGGAGATGTTTGAAAAAAAAGTTGGATGCTAAGTAGGATTGAGTTTTAAAATGGGAAAAAATGGAGAGGACGCATAATCCAAATGCATCCTCAAGGGTTTTATTTTATTTTATTGTTTTTTGCTATCCAATTTTTTTAAAAAAAATTAAAATTTAGAGGACACATTCTCCAAATGCATCTTCTAATATTATTTAATTTTTTAGTTTTTTTGTCTGAAAAATATTTTTTAAAAAAATAAAAATTAACGAATGCGTCCTCTACTATTTTATTTTTATTTAATATATTAGCAATTTGTTTTGAAACTCAATTTTTAAAAATAATTATTATTTGTATAAAAATATTATAATATTATTTTTCGAGTTGTATATGGGTTGAATTTAAATAAAAATATAATTTTCATATTAACTCTTTTTTTAATAATATTATTATTTCTTAAATTTTGGATAGAAATACTACGACATTAAAATTTTTGATGAATCAGCAACAAGCTGCGGGAACGGAAAAGATTTTTAGATTTGGATCCGTATTTTGTGATTTCGGAGAAGTGTAATATTTGGTTTTCAAAGATAATTCAATTGAAATTCAGAATATTTTAATATAAATTCATATTATTGTCTTATAAAATCATTAATTTATTATTTTATATTATAAATAAAAATAATATTATTTTATATAATACAACTATTTTATATACTACTGTAATTGAATTATACCTTATAATTATTTTTTTAAAATATAATAGTTTAATTATGATTTGTATAAAAATATTATAATAATAATTTTTGAGTTGTATAAGGGTTGAATTTAAATAAAAATATAATTTTCATATACTATTGTAATTGAATTATACATTATAATTATTTTGAAAAATATAACATTTAAATTATTATTTGCATAAAATATTATAATATTATTTTTCGAGTTGTATATGTTTCGAATTTAAATAAAAATATAATTTTCATACGAACTCATTGCACCCAACATAGATTTTTTTTGGAAAACGGGTCAACGGTGCTCTGTTCTTTGGCTTTAAACAAAATTTCAAAAATGCATTTGCTAAATGAGTTTAAAGGTTTTTTTAAAAAAAATGATATCGGTGAATATGCATTTACCAAATGTGTTTTCAATATTTCAGATAAAAAATTGAAAACTGAGAAGACGCATTCTTTGAATGCGTCTTCAGAAATTGGCCGAAGTAAATGCGTCTTCTTCAGGTTAAATTTTTTTTTAAAATAAATAAAAAGTCTGAGATTGAATGCGTTCTCACCATTTACATCCACACATTGGTACTGTAGCACCAAACAAAGAATATTCTCGATAACTGATAGCTAATGGTCCATATTTAGTCTTCACAAAGGATAAAATCTCATGCCAGACTCTTTTGTATAGCACGGAACTCAACAGAAAAAAATAGAGAGAAGAAATAGCATTCCCTCATTTTCACTAAAGCTTTCGAGAGAGATCAGTTGACATTTTCAGTAATTTTTCCGTAAAACCTAGCGTAAACGTCATTATTGTTGGAACAGCCAAACTCACAGCACCCAATATTAGTATGATATTGTCCGTTTTGGCCCAAGCTCGTACGGTTTTATTGGGTCTAACCCAAAAGGTCTCATACTAATGTGGTGAGACTCTAACTTATATAGGGAACTATCACGCTCTCAACTTCCAATGTGGGACTTGGGTTGAACACACCCAATAATCCCCCCTCAAACCAAGGACCACACAACGGTATCATTCATCCTCACGCGGACCATCTTGCACCGCTGCAACACCTGCGGTGCCACCGCCAAGGGCACAATTGAGGGCCTCCACATTGGGCACACATGCAGTCCCCGTCCCGAGCACAACCAACCATGTCTTTGATACCAAATGTTGGAACTGCCAAGTCCACAACACCCAACATTAGTATGATATTGTCTGTTTTGGGCCAATGCCGCACAGTTTTATTGGGTCAAACCCCAAAAAGGCCTCATACTAATGTGGTGAGACTTTAACTTATATAGAGAATTATCACTCTCTCAACTTCCAATGTGGGATTTGGGTTGAACACACCCAGCTTGGAAGTCCCTGTATCTTGCAGCATGCCATAGAAGATTACTTGTAGCTGAAGAGTCGCGCGATTTTTCTCTAGCTACTTTCCTTAATTTTAAGATAAACATAAACATATAGCTACATAAAGAGGAATGTAGATTTGCAAGACATAAATATATTTCTTGCCTCTTTGATTCACCTTCATTTTCTAAGAAAATACAACAGTCCTCATCCAATTTGTCCATTCAAAGTGAATATGCAATAAAAAGTAGAACATTCACCTTTCAGAGCCATTGTTGCCACCTGTGGCCCAAGCTTTACCTAATCAAATCATCAATACTAAAGACATTCAGAACATGATAAATCCAGATCCAGAACAACATTAAAGAAAGCAAAAAGACTAAAAAGTAGAAAACATGTGCTATCCAAACAATTCACAAACCTGAAGATTTGATTAAGAAAAGCTTCAACTTTTAAATGGTAATCAAAGAAGCATTTACTTAGAGGTATAATAAGTAAAGTCTTCTAGGCTTTATCTCGATGATCACCTTTCTATTGTCAAGTATAGAACACAATTTTTTTTCTTCTAAACTTATATAGATCCTTAATGTAGCAGACTTATGACAACCAAAATGAATTAAAATAATGACAGTTACAGCTACGGCCCAAAGACAGGCTGAAGCACAACTCTATATCGCAGAAACAGACTTTTATAAAAATCAAGACTAAATATAAGAATGTCTGGAAGAACGGTTACAAAATCATAAGTTTTCAGTGACATTATGATGCAGTTCTGAAAGCTGAGAGCATCCTAGGCTTAACATGATTTCTTATATGATCCATATCAAGAAGTTTCAGGAAGGGGAGGGGCGAGAAGGCGACACATAAGGAAGGGAAGGGGTGGGAAGGCGCGTAGTAGTAAGAGAACATGGTGGCATCTGAAGCAGGCAAGTGAAAAACCGCAGATCTTGGGCATTGGCGTAGAAGGTGAGATACCTTGAGAAGGGGTTGAAGAAAATTGAGGGGAAAATTGGACGACAGTTGAAAGATGACCTAATAACTTGTAATTGTTCACCACAGGCTGCAGACGGTTTGCCTTTGAAGAGGAAACGAAGTGAAGCAGACTGAAGAGTAGTTATTTCAAGCTTGGTTTTAAAATGAGGCGCTAAAATGCGCTAAGGCCCAAAATTATACTAATGCATGATGCGCTATGCGATGCGAGAGCATCACGGTCATGATGCACTATCTATTTTATATTCAATATATCAATATATGTATATATGCATATGCAAAGAAAGTTCAAATAATCAAATGTAAAGTTAGATTTATAATAAATTTGACCAAATAGAAAATAGTGAATTAACTACCAAGTACCAACAACAATACATGAATAATATCAAGTTTCAAGACTCCCAAGTCTCAACAAAAAACACACTAAAAAACCAAAACGATACAAACACAACATAATTAGTTCCTAAGAACTCTAAATTTAGACTTTAGACTTCAAAGTTTAAAGATCATCAAGAAAATCATCATGGTTATCTTCATCATCATGAATGACCATCACATCATCTCTATCTCCCCCATCCTTTCCAATATCTTGTTTCTCCTTCTCATCATCTTCATCAATGAAAGTGAGTTTTCGTGATGTAGGGTTTGAACTAGATCCAACAACATTTCTTGTAGCTCTTGTGTTGTAACTAGGCTCATCTACCTTGGAAGCTCTTCTCACAGCACTCCAACTCAAATTATCATTTGTAAACACCAAATCATCACCAGAATCATCATCATCATCCATCGCACCAACCAACCATTCATTACTTTCATCAACATCTTCCAAACAAATAAGATTATTCTTATCTTTGTGTTTGGATCGTTGGCTTAAAGCCCGATTGGCCATCACATAAACCAAATTGTTCAATCTCTCTTGAGCCAATCTATTCGTCCTCTTTGTGTGAAGCTAGGAAGAAAATCGAAATGTTAAAAATTAATTTTCATTACTAAAAATGAAAATTAAAATAGACAAATTCTTGTAAACAAGAAAACTAAAATTATAGATACTTACTTGATCAAATACACTCTAAATTCTCTCACAACCCGTAGCGTTGCATGAGAGACAGAGTATGCATATTGCAAACTTTTAGCACTTGCGCCATATTGTTCCCACCATAATACTACAATATAAACAATAAGTTAGAATTCCAAAAGAAAATTAAACAATATTAAATATGAATTAAAAAACTATTTAAAAAGCAAATGTTAGAATTAAATACCATGATATTTTGCCTTTCGCTTCCTAATGGACAGTGGATTGCCAAAGAGTCCTTCGGCATTCTTGTATTTCTCAATCTCTTCATTCAAAATAGAGTCTTGAATTTTAACATCCAGGACCAATCGAGCAATACAAGCAAGAAATCCCGTTTGAACTTCCTCACAAAGTGCATTTTTGGGATTATCATAGAAGAACTTCGGGTTCAAGAAATATCCCGCCACGTGCAAAGGGCGATGGAGTTAACAATCCCACCTTTGGCCAATAAACTCAAACACTTTCTTGCATGACTCTAATCTCTCCATAAAGGACTTTGCAATTGTTTCTTTTGCTCTATCCATAGCCTCATAAATGTAG